>JAKUCM010009177.1:0-19513 GCA_023374145.1 Lepidium sativum | reverse complement strand
GAAATTATAGTTTAGCCTAGTTTTGAAGAAAGAATATATGGCTGAGATTTAAAATAGTGTAATAATCTCACCGCCGGAGCTGCCTCCAGAGCTCCGTCTGCAGTTGAAAACGTCACATGCTTTATGCCGTTTTCTTCCATAAATTTGGGGCCGAGCTGCAAAAACCAGTTAAATCATTTCCAAATATTACATTGAAGCTAAAAGCATTCTGAGAAAAATTAATGACAATAGCGCACCAAAGGAGAATCTGAAACTCATCATACATATGTAAAGCCAGTAGCGACCCGTAAGGGTCTCTCCTCACTCCACTGGGGCATTTGTGCTAGCTCCTTCAAAGAATTTATATTTTCAAAGATCCCATAGTTGGGTATCTGTGATCATTTGAGAGGAAGTCAGAAAACCCTCTGCGGTAATGATATGACGACCTTAACCACAAAAGATTAGAGCATACCGCAATGGACAGATGGCAGTCTCCAAAGTTGAGAGCTTCATGGACAACGATAAGATCTTCATTTCCCTAGAAAGAAAACTCACACGCCTAAATTGTGATGCAAACGAGGCCTTCCAAAGACGTTTAAGAGAAACACAGGGAAAAATCTAAATTCTAGATCCTACATGCTAATGTACCAATTCCGAGAACCAAAGTCAACTGGCTTTTTATCTCCACAATGAGCACAATGATATTAACCACCACCACTAAGAATTTAAACATCATGAACATTATATTAAAGCTCTTAAAGAAGAAATTACTACGATTAGCACTCACCTGACCATATTCACTAAGTGTGTCAAGACCAACAATACCTAGATCCAGATCTCCTGACAGTAACTTCCTGACAATGTCTTTTGGCCGTTGAAACCAGACTTCAGTATTTGGTAACTAGATTACATGAAAAGATTACTTCTATAAGTCATGGTACACAAAAACCAAAAACACGCCGTGATTTTGAGTTCACTTCGATTTCATACCTGAGGAATTTGTGCAACATATTGCCTAGGATTGACTTGTTTAACAAACAGTTGACAGTCCTTCATAGAAGAAATACAAACAATGAAGATCAATACAAGCTTTGATATTACAGTACAGTATGTCCCCTTCACTCAAAGTGATGCAAAACAACATTTCAGAGAATAAAAAGGTTCAAATAAAGCTTTGGCAATGATTTAAGGCAAAAAAGAGAAACTTTGTGTAAAGAAACAGATCATCAAACGCAAAAAAAAATCCTTTACATGCCTAGGAATCTATTTAAACCAAATTGTGTAGGAATATGGAAGTTAAATAACTAAACGATAAACACAGATTATAGCTCCAACATAAACGATATAGCCAAGATTCCAAGATTCGACTTTTAAAGATCTCAACTTCCCCAATTAATTCACCAAAAGTAATACTAAAAGCTAAACCGAATATCAAACACAGCAATTTTCAGAATCCACTGAAATTTTCGAAGCAAAGGAAAAGTAAGAGACAATAGTGAAAGGATGATGAGCATATAAACAGAGTCTCCATCGAATTCAATTACAAAAAAAAACGTATCAGTCTTTCTATGAACTAGATAGAAGGTGAGAGTGAGGCTAATTACACTTAAATCTGAGTACAAACGTTACTCGCAAAAACTGGATAATAATTGCAATGTAATTTCTCTGACCTTAAGAAGATCGATTGCATCGGCAGCCATACGTCCCTTACTCGGAAGACCAAGACGAATCTGATCTCGCTCGATGAAAACGGAAGGAGGAGCTGAACCATTCGCGACGGTGCTTTGAACGGTGGAAACACAAGAAGTGACAAATCTGAGACATTTCCGGCGAGGTACGATAACGGAGAATGCAGTGGAAGGAGACGGAGAGAGGAGAGGAGATGAAGAAGGGAAGGAGGAAGAAGGGCATTGTTGTAAATTGGTAGGGAGAAGGATAGACATTGTTGTGGTCGTGATGGCTTTCGGTGATGGCTTTTCGAGAGAGCTTAAGGGTTTTTTTTTCCTTTAATTAATTTGACCAGAGAACAATTTATATAGATGAAGAAGAAAGGTCACACTTGTGACTGTGAGAGAGCAAAAGATACTAACAACAAGATTCGTTATTCCAAAAACCGCATTTTCCATGCGTTTAATTTTTATATTTTCCGCCACTTACATTATTCAAATAATTCTTTTTTAAAAGGAAATTGATAAATTTTTAAAAGACTGAATTGGAAATAAAGAAAGAACAAAGCTGTTGAGAAAGTTAAGTCGGAATTATTTTATAAGAAAAGACACAAAACTATATGCATTTTGGAACCGACCATTATATGTTTTATAGTTACTTACTTCTCCGATTTTTTGCAGACAAACGGACCATTAATTGAAGTCATTAGAAGTGGACAAAGTGTTAGATGTGTTTGTACGAGAAAACTTTATATGCTCATGAGGGAATTGATCACTGGACACTATTCTCAAACTAATTATCATTGGCAGGTAATTAGTTTGTTCTTGCAGCTGCACACGTATTTTTCTATTTTATTTTTAAAATAATAATTACATCGAATATAAAAACTTATTCCTCTTGATGAAGGTGGTAAAACTGGCCATCTCTTGGAGAATCTTTATGGTCGTAGATGTATATGAATGTTACATATGATACTCATTAATGTGATTTATCACCACCATTATCAATATAGTAACATAGCAACATTGTTACTGCAGAGAATTGTGTGACAAATGTCAAGATTCCGGATCCAGTTTCTGTCAGTAATCTCTAATAAACAAATAATCTAAAAATTACTGAACAAATTAAAATGATCTGGTTACTAGAAAGTTGTAATTTGACTATCAAATTAATTAAACGTGGAGTGTTTACATTAAATTGCGAGAACGTATTAAACATCAAGTCTCTTATGCTAAGTGTGCTTTCACAAATGTTTTATCACTCAAATTGTTAATTAATTTGATAACTTAAAACTACTTAGATTTCTTGTTTTTGGAGTTATACTCTGAATTTTAATACGTCCTACATGTCTAATGAAAATGTTTTGGACCATAAAGTTTGAATTGGTGCTGAGTGAAGTATAATGCAAATTTGTATTATATTGGTTTACCTGAAATTTGGTGGATACAGTCTACTTCTTTGTGATTCAGCTACAAAAATCTGTGTTAAACCAAAGGAAAAACATGCTTAACAGAAATATAATCTCTTGAAGAACAACAATAATATAACATGTCGTATTACCAAGCAGTTGTGTTGTTGTTCTTATTTGATACTTCAAACGAGCATTCTTCTTCCATCTTTGTCCGACTCCACAAGACAGCTACATGTTCAAATGATCTAGAGAGAGATGAAGCAAACCTATAGATTCAAACAGTTGATTTTGATATACACGTTTTTAGCACGTCTTAGGAGCATTATTTAGTTATATTATACGTACATTTTTGATATATTTTCATCTAGTTGGAGTCTAGACAGGCTCATTCATACACATTCATATGCATCCGCATACATACTACATTTTGTGAGTTTCCAGGTACTGAAAGCGTTTATACGAGGACCCTGCAATGAGATCGGGCACGATCGAGTCTGTTTTGGACAAAGAGGAGATCCAGACCGAGTTCACCTATGATGCATAGACTCAAGCTGCACTCAAGCCCCAACTCGATTTCACACATGCGCTAGCTCGAGTTCACACGCGCGTCAGCTCGAGTTCGCACGCGCAACCCAGCTCGAGTTCACGAGCACCACATCTCGAGTTCACGAGCACCCCAGCTCGAGTTCACGAGCACCCCAGCTCGAGTTCACGAGCATCCCAGCTCGAGTTCACGAGCACCCCAGCTCGAGTTCACACGCACACCAGCTCGAGTTCACACACTCGAGCTCAAACTCGAGTACCCACTCGCGGAGGGCCAGCTCAAACGTGCTACTACTCTTTTCACTATTGGGCCAGACTGAAGCTAAAATCCACTGCGCATTAGGTCGAGGTTATCTAGGGTTTTGCTATGAATTTAGTATAAATATTCTTACATGTTGCAAAAACCGGACCCTAGTTTTTACAATTGATTTTCTTGCGAACTTAGAGCTTTGTAATCAAACACAACTTTCTGATTTCGAGTTTATTTTTATGCAATTCAGTTTTACATTTAACGTTGATTTCATACCTTGTTCGAGTTCTTTATTGATGCATTCAAGCTTTGAAGTCGTGCTTGTTGTTAAACTCATGAGTTTTGAGTAGTCACCTAGGGTTCCTGAGGATGAGTTAGGTTTGTGTGACGCTTAGCTTTTCTAAGTCGCTTAAGGTTAGATTTATTAAAGTCTTTTTGATTTGGTGCTATCATCACTAGCTTCATTCTGATCAATTAGGGCTTGTTCTGAGACGCTCTAGCATCGATGGGTGTTTGGTAGCGCGTCTGACCGAACCACTTCAGAGATTCACATGCTCAGCTCGAAGGATCGAATGTTTAAAGTGTGAATCGGCGCTAAGCGAGTTGATCGTTCATTCCAACTAGATTATCAAACACCTATGGCGATAAGGTCTATTAGTATTCTATTCGAGTTTGTTTATCACGGGAGTGGACTCATTACTTGTGTTCTCGTTGCCTAGAGATTAACTCTATTAAGTGATATCAAGCGCCTAGTTAGCTTAATAGTCACATTGACCCATGAAACTCATTCTATTTTCTCACCCTGTGTTAATTCTACTATATACTCTACTCCTCGTTGTTTTGTTTGAACTATTTACAACTACCTTACTTCGTTTATTTTTGTTTTAAAGGTTCAAATTAGGTTGTTAGACAAACTACACTTTGATTGGCTTGAATTAGAATAATTAACTGCATCCTGATTGATAATTACATTCTCAGTTGGATTGACACCTATTATACTACAACCGACATATTTACAAAGTAATATTGAAATATTCATCTCAATACATACAGTAGATTCTCGTCCACTTAGTTTTTTCTTCGACACGACACCATCCACTTGCTTAGTATTTACCCACATTTAGGTTAAAGCAAATTATAGAGATGTATTTACTGGTTAGATGAAGCTTTGGTTTTGATGGATCTCGGTATTTACGAATTCTTTGTTCTTCTATCTTTAATATTATTGAGTTCACACTCCTATGAGTTCTCATTTCAAATTGTCTAGTGCTAAGATTTGTGAGAAGCAGATAGAGAACATACCTTACACCAGTGCAGTGGGAAGTCTGATATAACATGGTGGGATGACGTGCAGATCTGGTATATGATGTGGGTTTGGTCAGTCGCTTCATGGGTAATCCTGACACAGAATATTGGAGTGCGGTTAGATGGATATTAAGATATTTGAAACATACAAAAGATCTAAGCCTAACTTTCAAGAAGAATAAAACAGAAAAGATTGTGGGATTATGTGATAGTGATTATGCATCTAACCTTGATATAAGAAGATCCATAACGGGGTTCGTTTTTCAGGTGGGAGGAAACACCGTTAGCTGGAGATCTGGGCTGTAGACTCGAGTGGCCGTGTCAACAACAGAAGGAGAATATATGTCATTAGTAGCAGCCGCAAAGGAAGTTGTATGGTTAAAAGGAATTACCTGTGAAATTGGACTCGAAGATCTGGATGCAGAGATCTTCTGTGACTCTCAAAGCGCCATATGTCTTGCAAGGAACAACATATATCATGAAAGAACAAAACATATAGTTGTCAGAATGAGTTTCTTAAGAGAGTTGGTTGAAGAAGAAGAAATAACAATGAAGAAAATCGGTACCTTGGAGAATCCGACGGATATACTGACAAAGTCAATTCTGGTGAAGAAGTTTGAGGCAGCACTAGATCGGCTGGGCTTGCTCAGCCCTTGTTTTTGCATATGAAAGAATGTTATTTATGATGTCTTTAATTTACAAGAGTATCAGTTGTTTAAGGTCATCTGATAATAAAATTGCTTGCGTACATCCTTTATGCTATGGAAGCTTTCAAGATACTTAATAAACCTGTCTTGTTCATGTGTAACACCTTCCTAAAAGCTTCATGCGTTGGTTGTGGCCGAGAATATGACGTCAATTTCAGGTGAAAATTGGCTTATTGGTCGGGTAAAATTACCCAATATTGAGGATTATCTTCCAGCTGATAGGTAAACAAAACATCTGTCTACACTCTCACTTCATCTCCTTGTAAGATCTTTAAGACATGTAGTATGGTTAAAAGAAGAATACCAAACACAACTAAGAATTTATATCCATTAAGAAGAGAAAGAAAAAGGAGCCTGAGAAGTTAGAGGATTTAGAGCTTATAAGGCCAATTTTGGGACGAACATAAGGTGTGCGCTTGATGTGAAGAACGTGACACATGTTGTGAAGAACGTGAAGCTAAGCTGGAAAATCCAATTTCTGAGAGCTGAGCCAATATGTATATAATTTCAATGTCAATCAAAAAAAATCATGAAGCTTTCGTAATTGTATCTGTGAGTGAACTCAAAATAAGAGTAACATATAACAATACATGCGGCTCAAAATCATTTGCCAAAATAATATTAGAAGTTTTTACATCCCGGTGAATCACTTCTGGATCATGGGTGTTAAGGAGATAGTCTATCGCCTCAGCAACACCCACTGCCACTTTATATCTCTCCAGCCAGTCAAACCTTTTTGCATCCTTTCTATTACCTCAATCAAGAAATGAGAACAATTAAAATAGATATTTTTCATGAATGACTGAATGAGAATCTCCACAGGAAATTTCAAATGTAATTTAGTTACCATGAAGATTCTCTTCAAGGCTGCTCATGGTAGATAGTCGTACACCAGCATTAAGTTATTATTCTCAAAACAGAAACCAAAGAGAGACGGTATATTCTTGTGATTCACACTTGTAATGACTTCAATTTCCAGTATAAATTCCTTCAACACATCCAGACAAGACTTCAATAGTTTGATAGATAATTCCCTCCCATCTGGTAGGTCTTCTCTATAAACATAACTATTACCACCTTCTCCAATCAAGTTTTCTGAAGACAGAACGATGTATCCACATGAAAAGGGTGAAAATCAAGTCAAACCAAAAGCAAACCCATGTTGGAACACGAAAAGGGACATACTAGGTGAAAAGTCTGAGGCAATTGACAAAACTTCCTCGCGAAACCCTAAACTCGTATTCGTATACCCCAAACATGAAATCGTGAAACCCTAAACGCGTACCTCTTTCTGTAGTGCACTTGAGATTCGACTTCGGATGACGCGAAAGAGAAGAACGCGAAGGAGACAACTCGAAGGAGACAACGCCGAGACGAAAGCCCACCAGAGAAGCGAGAGAGAAGGAGAAGAACACAAAGGAGAAGCATCACCTCAGAGAGGTGAGAAAAATAGGATAAGAACATTCGACCAATGACGTTGTGACACGTATGGGTATCTAAACGACTCTTAAAACTCTTAGTTAAGAGTCGTTTCTTCTTTTTAAAATATGTCTAACTATTTTCTAATATTATTTTAAAGTTAAGAACGTCCATCAGATACACTAATGGAGGTGCTCTTAATCTCTCCGACAATATCTACTCCTTTCAACCCAAAACGCTATCGTTTTGGTCTTCAAAAATGCGCATGTTTGACTAAACAAGCTGTAATATACGAACCCCATAAATCTTAAAGAAGCTTTTATTATTCCTCTACAGACAAATTAAAAATTCGACCGGCTTCTAATTTTTCCCTTCAAACTGGAAAAAATTATCAAACCAGATCCGGTTGAAGGCCTACCGGAGGGTTCGGTTAATCAAATTATCCGTCAAGCTCCAGATTTAAGCTTGTTATGGAACATTTTAAGCAGAGGTTGTTTTTTTTTTTTTTGTCGGCGATAGTAGATAATAACAAGAGCCTAGAGCGAAGGGTACAACATTTAAATTAAAGATCGCCTCTGACGACAAGAGAAAAGCAGAGGTTTTAATTACCAAAACTGACCATTGAATTAAAATAAAATAAAAAACAAAAACGACTTAAAAAAGTGAGGAAACAAAAAAGAGAAGAAAATTCGGTTTGACTTTTTGGAGAGAAATTTGTTTAACCTAGAAGAATGATTTAAAGAGCGGCGATATACGGCGGCGGAAATTCTTAGGAGGCGAAAGTAAGTGAAGAAAACAGAAGAGATAAACCAGTTATCGGCGGAAAGTAATGAGATTCTGACGTAAATTTTTCAAGCGTTGAGTCAGATATTTGTTACTGTTCTTGCTACATTTTGCTGTGTTCCGGAGATAGCATCTTCAGAAGAGATGGTTTCTAGGATTCCCCTTATCCTTGAAATTATGTCGAAACGGTATCTTAGAACCTCCTGATTCGGTCGTCTGTGATTCTCTATCAAGTTTTGCCTATATGTGTTTCACTTTTGCACAGTTCGACATCTTAAAGTTAGGAAAATTTCTTTTGGAATTTCAGATCGACTACAACCATTCTCGAAAATTGTTATGAGCTTCTGTATTTGGAATCCACTGCTTGTGAATCTGGTGTCATGACTTTGATAAACTCTGGAGGGTTGAGAGTGATAGCTCCTCAAATGTCTGATCTACCTGATGGTAATTATTCATTTGTTGTTTATATAATGCACGTTAGATACCAGTGAATGCTCTTTGAATTATTAGTAAGTTTGTGATGGGTATACTATAATCAGTGTCTAAGAAAAACATTCCTTTTTGTGGTTAATAAATTTGTGGATAATTTTCTCCCTAAAAGCTAATGTGAGTCATGTTATTCAGGTTCACATGACATGGAGGTTGCGATAAAGATTATGCAGTTATTGGTTACTAAGCTTTCTGGTGATAGCATGAATATTGAACGCTTCTTAGAACTGTCTTTGGTGGTGAGTCTACTTGGTTATTTTTGTCTTCTTTATACAAAAATTACTAAAGTTGCAGTGCTCAAGTTGGAATCCAAACTTTATGTTCCTTTTTATTCAGGTTGCTGCTGTGGCAAGGCAGTTTACGGTGTTGCATAATGCCCTGAAGTTTGAAGCACTCCATCTACTGTCTGTTATCTTCACGTCTGAGTATTCTGTGAGTTTTAGTACTTGATTTTTTCTGGAAAGTAACTTTTTGATAGAATGGAAAAGTAATTGTAGTTACTAGCATGATATATGTAAATTTAAGGAAGCTAAATCTTGAACTTTTCTTTTGCATTGAAATTAGGATAACGGAAGTTTACTTTCTTTTGCTTGGATGATATAGCTATTAAATATGCATATCATTTTTCCATTGTAGAAACACTACTTTATTTGTGTGTGTCATTATCTGTTTGTATGTTTCTCATAGAACGTCTTTATGCCTAGGCACTTCTTCACGAATCTCTTCGTTCCATGCCAGACAACGATTGGGCAGACTATGTGTGCACATGCGTTGTGGCAATTCTGCAGAATATTGTGGGTGAGTTGAGACATATATATTAGCAGTCTGCTTGGGATACTGAAAATTAGATGTCCATTTATAGTAGTTTTTGTCTTAATTTCATCTATTTGCTATCTGACAACAATCCGCCCTTGTTTTTGCATATGAAAGACTGTTATTTATGATCTCTTTAATTTACAAGAGTATCAGTTGTTTAAGGTCATCTGATAATAAAATTGCTTGCTTACATCCTTTATGCTATGGAAGCTTTCAAGATACTTAATAAACTTGTCTTGTTCATGTGTAGCACCTTCCGAAAAGCTTCATGCGTTGGTTGTGGCCGAGAATATGACATCAATTTCGGGTGAAAATTGGCTTATTGGTCCGGTAAAATTACCCAATATTGAGGATTATCTTCCAGCTGATAGGTAAACAAAACATTTGTCTACACTCTCACTTAATCTACATAAGGATAAACATCATTCTTATTTCTTTTTGTAGGTGTCTTCTGCTGGTATTAGAGTCATCACATGTTGAGATGTCTGTTTTGTTAAATGAGCTTGCTTACAATAAGTATGAAGCTCCCAAGGATAATTCAACTGCTGAACACATTCTCTTGAAGCAACGGTATCTACCCATCTTGTTTTCTTTGGTAGAAAAGATCATCAAATATATCTCATCTGTTGGTGAAAACGAAGGTATGACCAGATCTCAATCATGTTGTATAAATGTTTACAATCTACTATCATTTCTAACCTATATGATCCCTTTTAACTTATGTTATTTTGTGTTATTTCCAAAAGAGTGTTCTCTGAATATTCTTAGAGCCTTCAATTGTCATTGCCCAAATATCTAAAAACTGCTCTGATAAAATATTATAAATATTTACACTTGGGGTGATGCATTTCAGTCTTTTTAGTTCATGAACGAATTGGAATTAACGTATTGATCTTTGCAGGGACTTTAGCCGATGAAGCTGGCTTCCAGAAGGTGATTAAGACACTTAACAAGACAGTCGAAGTGGTGCTCGAGTATCTGAAAGATGCAAAGGTACATATATATGATTGATAACATCAAACTTCTTTGGAGTGTCTTTTTGTGTAAAAAATTTGTTCACGTTAATTTTGTTTTGTTCAGGAACATGAAAATAAGAAAGGAAATGACCTTCTTGCATCTGTGCGAGTGATTGGAAGGTACATATAGTCACTTTTTCATCTTCTAAGAAGTTACCATCCTTTTTGTTTCTTCTCTCATTCATATTTACTAATTTACATACCAGATTGGCAAATCTTGTGTTTCTGTGATTGTGGTCTGCTGCTTCATTGAAATTTGTGTAAAGGAATAGTCCTTATGGAAGGTCCCGGATGGCCTCCTCACCACTCTGGCACCCACTGAAATTTTGTGTGTGTTTTGAACAGCTATCTTGTTGAGACTCCAGTCGCATGCAGAGAGCAAGTCCAAGATCTTTTGGATTATATGCTTTCAGTGGAGGGAGAAGATGAATCGAGGTTTGAGCATATTGCCATGACATTTTGGCTCTTTTGCAAGGCTTGTTTACATAATGCCTCCCAGGATAACTCCGTCTTCTCTTCTTTGTTTGACAGCCCGTTTTTGTCCACTTGCTTCTTGCTCCAAATGCTTTGCCAGATAACAATGTCGGCAGAAGGGTGTAAACTCTTGGCTGCTTCAAGAGGCTATATAGATGTGAGTTCATGGGATATATACCTTCCTTACACCAATGCCATTATGCGCGAATGAATCTCATTTATAGCTTTTCAGTATGCTTGACCTAAATATGTTTCAAGTTGGTGTTTATGATGTATACAATCTTATGGAAAGTTGTCTGACTTCTCAATACAGGTCGTGAAATGCGTAATAAAATTGAACGAGCAGTGTGGTGAGGGTGTTAATGACGATGGAAGGATATTCTTGGCTTGTGATACAATCATGAATATTCTTTTGAAGGTCTTTTCTTCGCCAAGACAGGACCTAAATACATTTTGCGAATTGCTTATCCCTGTAATGACCACACGTTTACATGTTGTGAATAGAGGGAAGAAATAAGCTTGAGGCCAGATATTTTTACATTTTCCAGTCTATTAAAAGCTTTGGCATATTGGACAGGTGAATCAAGTGAAAACAATTGTTTGTTCTTCATACTGATCAGGCTGCTAGTTTCTTGACCATATTTGATATGTCAATTCTTTTTCCGTTTGTCACAGATCGTGCTAATGACCCATTGGCTGCAAGCATCTGCTCTCTGATCTTTGATTTTACATTAGAAGATGCTTTACTCAAGCAACCTAACTTCAATGGTAGCTCCTCAGATAGTTTGGCACGGCTCATTGTAAGAAGCTTGTCATCACGCGGCCAGGTATAATCCTGCGACTTGTATAATGTGTTTCTCAAAGAGTACCATCTTCTCCTCAGTTTTTGCTCAAATGTTCACTTTTTTAATAGAGAATTACTTAGATAACTTTTTGAAAACCAAACATCATTGTAGGATATGTCTGATGCCGCCGATCTTCTTGAAATCATAACAGCAGGTACTGTTTCGACATCTCTCCCATTTTCACATTACTTCTCTTTTGCTCCAGCTGCTTTGTTTTCTATATCGATAAGTACCATTTATCGTTTTTCCTGTCGCTCTGTTTGTACTGGATGATTATGAAACAGGTTACTCTCGATGGGCAGATCGATTCCCTACCATTGTAAAACATTGCCGTTGAACAATGACTCCATAAATGAAATGTTATGATCAGCTTGGATTCTAGAGTTGTTGTAGAACAGGATGAAGAAGTTAGAATCATTTTCTAACGATATTAGACCACCACCAGTGATAGGAACACAAAGTAGAGGTGGAATCTCAGGATAAAAAAGAAAGTCTAGGGACATTGACATGGTTAATGAGACGGTAAT
This sequence comes from Lepidium sativum, assembly GCA_023374145.1. Lineage (NCBI taxonomy): Eukaryota > Viridiplantae > Streptophyta > Magnoliopsida > Brassicales > Brassicaceae > Lepidium > Lepidium sativum. The sequence continues at coordinate 7,281 of JAKUCM010009177.1, read as the reverse complement.
ATAAGAATCAGACTAATTACAAAAGGAGTGATTACATTAAATTGTGAGAACATGTTAAACATCAAATCTCTAACGATCATAAGACTGGATTCCATGCTAGGTGTGTTTCACAATTATATGTTATATCACTCAAATTGATTTTAAAATGATGTAATTAATAGAAAATGTCGTATGAGTTTGTTGTATTACCAATTAATTATCTGTGTAGAATCAAATGAGCATGCTTCTTCCGTCTTTGTTCGGCTCCATAAGACAGATACATGTTCCGACGATGCTTGAGCCTACAGAAAAGGAGAAAACTTATCAAGCAAGCAATCATTCACTGTTCATAGTAAGGAAATTTCGGGATTTTAAGAGAATTTACTTTCAATGGTTTCTCTTCTTCACTAAAATTGCAAATTCTCGTAACCTTCAATAATCTTCTGGTTTTGATTCTGGGAATGGAATCTGTTCAACGAATAAATAAACAAAACAAATTTGAATAAACTATTTTCTCTGCGCAAAAAGAAAGCGAAATTGACTAAACCCTAACTCCAATTTATCAATTGAGAGAACACAATTAAATCATTCAAAAAGACCTAAAACCGAACTCATTGAACAAATTGGTAAAGCGGAATTTGAGAACAACTAGGAAATCGAGAAAAGAAAGAAGAAAACCTACGAGAAGGATCATAACTCAAGTGTTCGATTCAAACCAGAGCATCGATCGTTGTTTATCATCCTTTTTTCTCTCCGTTTAAACATGATATCACTGAAGCGCCGTGAAATCTTCGCTCTCATCAATCATCTTCGTAGACGTATACGTCAGTGCTCCATCGACAATTCACAGAGAAATTGAGAAAAGAAAAAGAAGAAAAGAAGGTTTATCAGAAGATTTGAAATGTGGAAGAAGAAAGTCTCATCCGCTAATTTATACTTCTACACGCTCTCTTCTAATACCAACGGTTAAAACAATATTTGAATTTAATTTTACCGTTTGTTAAAAAGGATTTAACCGTTGGTTTCAGATTTATTAGCCGTTTGCTTAAGATTTATTAGCCGTTCGAATTTGAATATATCGATATCGGAGAAGCAATCTGACGAGCTTTTCGGATGCTTCCGATGATTAGCTTAATTATGGGCTAAGGGAATATTACCCAAAAATATCAAAGTCAGCCTATCTTAGTACGTCTACGTGGCATAGTTTTATCCAAATTATACACGTTGTAATTCGCTGGTATTGTATATTACTCATGTGTCTTTTTCCGACCAAAAAAAATCATGTGTGGTATTTTATATATTCTAAATAAAATAGAAAAATAAATTTTCACATACTAGCTTCTTTTATTTATTTTAAAATTAAACACTATAATTTGCCGAATTATTCCCATATAGTTAAAATAATGCATCTAATGATTATATATATAAACTTCAATTTCTCCCCTCTACTAATTTAATAAACTAAATAATAATTTTAAAAATTAGGCTAGACTATGGATAATACATAATCAATCCAATAATTAAAATAAAAGTTAAACATTATAGTCTATGAATTGTTTCGAGTTAGAGTAAAAAAAAAGTCTCGCTTTCTCTTTCGCTATATAGAGAATCATAGCGGAACAGTTGTGATCACAAGCTTGGGGGGAGATGACTGGGAGGCTTGCTTAGCTCTGTCTGGTGTCGTCTCTCCCCTAGTGTTAATGTCGTATGTGTTTAAGCCTAAAAAGGTTTTTATTCCATCGCCAAAGATTTGCTTGGGATCTTTCTGGATGATATCTGAAATATAGTGAGTAGGCCTGCGACTTCGGGTGTTACGGCTCGGGTCGGGTCGATTAATTCGAATTTTGAGTAATTTTACGTTTTTGAAAATTGTCCAAAAATAACCGAATTTCATTTTTAGTCTGGTCCGTTCGTGTATCGGATATTTAAGTTCAAAAATATCTCATATGAACCAACAAGATTTTAACCTATTTTTTTCCTAAAATTGATATTCATAATCAAACCAACATGTTAATGCCTTTATCTGTTTAACCGACCCGAACCAACTCGAATCAACTGCCGACCCGAACCGACCGGAACCAACATGTTAATGAATTTTTCAAGAGAGAAGAAATAATTTAGGTTTAAATTAAATTTTGGTTAAGTAATAAACGAACCGACCCGATACTATACACGAATTATAATTCTACTATATCTGAAATACCCTATTCTCATTTAACTAACCGATCCGATTTGTCAAATTTTTGGTTCGGTTCGGATAGGACAAATCGGGTCGGTTTTTAATCCCAACCCAAATAATAAGGCTTGATTGAGATGGAGTTTTGGAAGGCTTCAACACTTTCTATAGTCTCAGACGTTTTAGAGTGTTTGTCATAGTAGATTCAACATTTTGCGAGTCTTAGTAGCTTTGCCGTCTGGGTTATGATCTGGTTACCTCTTTCTTTGGCCATTTTTAGTATATTTTTTCTTGTCTTAGTGTTCTGGATAGTTTGTCAGATCTGGATAAGTAGGTTTAGTTTTGGCCACATTTATTCATCAGCCTTTTTGGGTTATGATTTTGTGGGTTTAGTTGATGAGTTTAACTTGGTTTCAGCTAATAGGAGGTTATTTACATTGTAGTTTGGTCTTTCTTTTACTCAAACCTTGATTATTCTATAGACTCCTTGTTCTTGTTCCTCCGTTCGTTTGTATCCAGTTGGTGTGGGATGTGTTTAAGCCGTGGATTCGGTCTTGAGTCATCTCGTGGTTGTGTTCTTTATTTGGTCTTAATTACCGTCGGGTTAGATTGTAATAGTCTGTTTCCCTTGTTGTAATTTATATTCCACAGTGAAAAAAAAAGAAAAAGAACCGGTTCGACTTAAGATCCATCTCACTCCACGATATTCTTTCTCAATCAAAATAAGGCTAAATTTAGAAGGCCCAATAAGCCCATGGACACAAAAAGCCTTTAAACTAGATTCATCTCTCTTTCGCGTTTTGCTGTTTTTAGGGTTTCACTAAACACAGAAGTGAGAGAGAAAAGGAAAAATGCCGGCGGGTCATGGAGTGAGGGCGAGAACAAGGGATCTCTTCGCGAGGCCATTCAGGAAGAAGGGATACATTCCACTCTCTACTTACCTCCGGACCTTCAAGGTTGGCGATTACGTCGATGTCAAGGTCAATGGTGCGATTCACAAGGGTATGCCTCACAAGTTCTACCATGGACGTACTGGTCGTGTCTGGAACGTTACTAAACGTGCCGTTGGTGTCGAAGTCAACAAGCAGGTATAGTAATTTAACTTGATATTTGAGATTGTTCAGTTTGATCTGTTTGGAAGAGTGTTGAATCAGGGTTCGAACGGATTTTGATTCTTTGCTACTGAGTTCATAATATCAGTTTTTGATTTCTGAAATGTGAAATTGTGTATTGGTCCATAGAATTCGAGTGTTTTTGTGGGTTAAAAGGTTCTTGGTTCTTCTCTTGCTGTGATTTAGTTTTTGCTTTTTGAATCAGTTACGATCAATCCACAATGATTTCTAGATGTTTGATTGTGATTTGAGAATTTGTCTTTAAATTTCTTGTCTTTATAATAAAGTAATCTCTTTGAGCTAACCTGAAGTGTAGCTTATGTGTTTTGCTAATTTTATGAATTGTATGTAATCAATTTACTACCATGAATTCTTGTGATGTTTTTGATATTGGACATTCGTTTTGTAAAAGTCATGTCTTTGAGTTCCTTTTGGTTATATGATTGATGTATCTCTTCTTGAGCAGCTAACTTGGGAGTGTGACTTAATTATGTATGTTGTATTGTGTTTTAGATTGGGAACAGAATCATTAGGAAGAGACTTCATGTGCGTGTGGAGCATGTGCAACAATCAAGGTGTGCTGAAGAGTTCAAACTCAGAAAGAAGAAGAACGATGAGCTTAAAGCTGCAGCTAAAGCCAGAGGAGAGACAATCAGCACCAAGAGACAACCTAAAGGTCCTAAACCAGGTTTCATGGTTGAAGGTATGACCTTGGAGACTGTTACACCCATTCCTTACGATGTTGTCAACGATCTCAAGGGTGGCTATTAAGTTTCCATTTTTATCATTGTCTCAGATTTGTTGTGCTTTATTGTTTTTTGTTAACCGAGCTTCTCCTTCATATATTTTGGTCATTGACAAAGGTTATGATTATGAATGATATATATGGACATGTTAGAGTTTTCAAACCAGATTTTGGCAATGAGATAGAAGTTCTAATTATCATTATTTTGTTGGAAAGTTACGAGACCAGATTTTGAGTTGTTTATCAGTAGGTCCACACTCTTACCGTATCTTTGTCGGATTTGATCTAAACGATCTCGTTAGAACATGATTCTGCAATTAGCCTGCTCAAATTAGAATATTTCTGATTTTTTGTGTGTCAAAATTCAAATAATTCTGCTTGAAATGCATTTTTGGATTTCTAATCTTGTGTGATACAATATTGACGCAAAAAAGAAATTTTTTTGTTGTACATGTTTTTACCATAAATTCATAAAATCGCATGAACGATCATGTCTCGAGGCTTTACTTCAAAGTAAATGAAAATTACCATATTCAATAAGTATTATAGCTTCCAGGTAATTCGACAGTTGCTAGAATGTAAAAAGTATTACGAAGGAAGAAAAAAGAGGTTGCTGAAGAACAAAGAGTTTGCTGAAGATATTTTTTTATTAATTACCAAATGAGTTATACAAGCTATTTATATACAGAAAACAAAATTGATTTGTACAATTAAACAAAACTAATTAAACCGATAAGTTTTATTAGACTCCCTCAAAATGAGCATCATAGATGTTTAGAAGGCCAATCTTGGATTTAAGATGTACAACCTGCTGCATAAATAAAAGTTTGGTAAGAATATCTACAATTTGATCTTCAGTCCGCATATGTAATAATTTGAGCAATCTAACATTTAGCTTATCTTCGAACAACGTGACAATCAAGCTCAATATGCTTCGTTCTCTTATGAAACACGAGATTCGTGATAATGTATATGGCTGTTGTACTATCACAAAACAAAATTGGAGGAGCAGGAGCAGTGGCACTTAAGCTATTGAGAAGAGTAAATAACCAAGCAAGTTCACATGAAGCAAGAGCACGTGCTTGATATTTTGCTTCAGCAGAAGAACGAGAGACAGTAGGCTGTTTTTATTTATTTCCAAGATATCAAAGAAGAGCTAAAAAACATACTGAAACTTGTAGTTGAGCGTCTACTATCTGGACAAGAAGCCAGTCAGAGTCAGCAAAACCAATGAGAGTAAGGTAAACATTGGATGAATAAAACAATCCTTGTCCAATTGTTCCTTTAATGTAGCATAATACTCTCTAAACTGTATTAAGATGGGAAAAGCGAGCTGCAGAGGAGTATTGACATAACTTATTCACAGAGAATGTAATATCAGGTCGTGCGATAGTGATGTACATTAATTGACCAATGATCATGCAATACATCTTTTTATCAAACAAAAGTTCACCATCAGTCTTGGAATGCTTGAGAATAGGAACCATGGGAACTGAGGATGGCTGACAACCAAGCATTCATGTAGAAGTAAGTAACTCTAACGCATACTTCCTTTGGTATAAGGATATTCCATCATTAGTACGGGCTATTTCCAAACCAAGGAAATCCTATTTAGGACCATTATCATGAAGCTTAAAACATTGATGCAAACTTTCTGTTAATGAGTATGTTGCAACTGTACTTGTGCTGACAATGATTATATCATCTGTGTAGACAATGACAACATCAAAATATGTAGCATGATTACGGACGAATAATGTATGATCTCCATGAGTTTTGACAAACCCCAAAGGAAGTAAAAAAGCAGTGAATTTTTTATACCATTGACATGAAGTCTGTTTAAGACCATAAATGGAACGCCACAATTTACAAAAAACATTAGGACGTAGAGTAATACCTTTACAATCTGCATAACCTTCTGGTAACTCCATGTAAATCTCCTCTTCTAATTCACCATTCAAAAAGGCATTAGACACATCCAATTGCTGTATATTCCAATGCTTTGAAGCTAAAATTTTCAAAAGCATTTTAATGGAAGTCATCTTAATAACAGGAGACAAAATGTTTTTGTGTAGTCTAGAACTTTCTTTTGGGTATACCCCTTTTCAACTAATTGAGTCTTAGTTCTCTCAAGAGTACCATCAACCTTAAAATGCAAGGTAAAAACCCATTTGCAACCAATCTTCTTTTTATTGGGAGGAAAAGATAGAGCATCTAAGGTACTAGTAATATCCATAACATTAAGTTATGTATCCACGACTCCACACCACATTTTAGGATTCCCGAGCCTCAGAAAAAGAACTAAGAATAAGAACTTTAGTAATGTTGTTTATGTATAAAAGGTGTGTATCAGACAACTTTAAATAAGAAAGTGTCTCTGAAATAGGATGAGAATTAGATGAAGAAAGAGAATAACAATGGTAATCTAGCACATGTGCAAGTACCTTCTTTGTACGAGTGATGGATTTTTGTGTTATGGAGGTAGGTAGCTGTGGAGAAATTCGTGGAATGAACGAATTGCTACCTGAGTACTCATGAAAATGTGATGTGAAGATATTATTAGAATTTAATTGTAAGGAATGAACAACAATAAAACGAAATTTTCACGAAAAGTAACATTCCGAGATATGAATATATTGTTACTTTCCAAGTCTAAAAACTTATACCCTTTAAATCCAAAAGGGTAACCCAAGAAAATACATGCACAAGATCTTGGTTGATACTTATTAAAAATTTTGACTAATACTTAAAAATTGAATAATAAGTAAAAATATTATATAGAAACTAATCATCTAAAATATTTTGGTTGATATATATATATACATATATATATATATATATTTAAATTAGTAACATATAAAACCAAAGTAAATTCAATCTGAAATAGAATGTATCAAACTGAAATATAATTGATTAAATACTCAAAAAAATATATATCATATACCTGAAAATCTATGTATGAATTAGAGTTATACAAAAAAACTGAATGAGATATCCAATATACATGAAATTTAATTATATACTTAAAATTTATTTTTTATTTAGAACTTAATATTTAAATATTCAAAACTACAATCATAGATTTGATTATATTATTATTCATTTAGGAATAAAATAACCAATAATCCAAGATATACTAATCTTTATTTAAATTTTAAAATTTGTTAAATTACTTTGTACTAAATATTAATTTATTTTATTTTTGAAAAACATTGTATTCGAATCCAATTAAAATCAAATAATTCACATAAAATTTATCTCTCTCTCTC
>JAKUCM010009176.1:0-20250 GCA_023374145.1 Lepidium sativum | reverse complement strand
AGAGAAAGACCAAATTTGTCGTATAGTGTTGGAGTATTAAGAAAATATATGCACGACCCTAAGGTTTCACATGGTGTGGCGTTGAAGCAGATTTTGAGATATCTACGGGATATAACAAAGTTTGGGTTGGTGTTCCGACAAGAAAATAGGTTATAATTGATTGGGTATAGTGATAGTTCACACAATGTGGACATGGACGATAGAAAGAGTACTACGGGACACATCTTTTACTTAAATAATTGTCCTATAACTTGGTGTTTCAAGAAACAAGATACCGTTGCCTTGTCATCGTGTGAGGCAGAGTTTATGGCAGCAACAGAGGCCGCAAAACAAGCTATTTGGTTACAGGAATATCTTGGAGAAGCTGTTGGAAAGGATCATGATAGGTTCGTACTAAGAGTGGACACCAAGTCGGCCATCGCTCTTACAAAGAATCATGTTTTCCTTGGACGAAGCAAACACATTCATACGAGATATCACTTTATAAGGGAATGTGTTGAGAATGAACAAGTAGAGATGGAACATCTACCCGGGAGTGAACAAAGAGCCGACATTTTGACTAAAGCACTTAGAAGATTACAGTTCAAAGAAATTAGAGATCTTATTGGAGTTGTGGACACTAGTAATCTTAAGCTTAAGGGAGAGAATGTTGGTTAAGCTTAAGATAACTTGAGAACCAAGTTAGTTTTGGTTTAGGTTGTGTTTTCGGTTTGGTTTAAAGCTTTTATCTTTTCCTTATTGTTTTGATTTTGTTGAGGGTATATATATATATATATATATATATATATATATATATATATATGAGAAGATACAGAAATTTAGTTAGTTGAGAGATTTGTGGGATTGTAAAGGTTTAAGATATTTCCCTTTGTTGAGATTAATAAGAAGAGAATTTCTTGTTACTTTGTGTTTCAATCTCGTCGGACTTGAGCTATTACGATTGTTTGTGTTGCTAACGTTTCGTTTGATCTCGAGAATAATGAGCATCCAGTTCAATCAGACAATGATGATGGAAACTCTGATATTATACACTCTAACAAAGAGTCTTTTGAATTGTTTTGAACCCATATTAGTTTGTGTATGATTTGATTTCTAATTTTTGTGGTTTTTAAGTTGATCAATTTCGAGAATCCAGATGGTTAAAAAATGTGTATACCAAAAAAAATTAGTTTTAGTCTTTAAGTCCGACAAATTGTATCTTTCTTTACTTTTTTTACCTACAATAGTACATATGAGAGAAACAAATATCTTCTTTATCTTTATAGAACTTCAAAAAGTAAATTTCCTTATGCTGTAAAGTTTAATTTATTTTTAAATATCTACTTTTAATTAATTAGATGCAGAGCGAGGAAGTTGGAGTTTTAATTTATTGTTTAAATATTATGTTCTTATATATTCTTGTTAGATAAATCTTTTATTTGTCCTTAAATATATAACTAATATATTCTTTAAATATTTTACGTTATATATTTTTATATTGGATAAAATTCTAAAGATAAATAAGTAATATATATTATAATTACTTCTATAAATATACCTAGGATCGAAGTATACGTAATTTTATCTCAAAAGCTTTGCATCTCAAGAGCTTTGCATATTTGCTTTCTCAATAGCTTTGAACTCCTAAGATCAAATTGAAATCAATTGTAAGGTACGTTTTCTAGTCTTCTATAGATTTGGTTTTTTGTTTTCTTGATTATGTGCACTCTCATCCTTAATGATCTAAATAACCTAAATATCAACATCTTTCTATTTTCTACACATATCATGTTCGTAGCTCTATGTTGTTTTCTTCCAAACATTGAATCATGTGAATATCTTAGAAACTATATTATTTACTACAGATTATTAATTGTTATTAAAATGACTTAAAAACTTGTAGGATCAATGATACTCAGAACTCAAAAACAAAAATAAAAAACTACTTTTTGTCCCGGCCAAAAAAAAAAAAACTACTTGTAGTGTAACTGAACCTACAAGAGAATAAGTGACTCGCCGTAAAATTGATTTGAACAAATGTTTTTACGTCGAACCCGGTCAAATTCAAGCTGGTTTGGAAACCGAAGAGATGATTTTAAAATTTTGAAGAATTTATTGGCCTAATTGTTATTAAATTATATTTTTATTATTTTAAATTTCCTTTCATAGTTATTTTTGTTTTTTTGATGTAATAAAAACAATAAAAATTATTTTTTAATTGTTTGTAGCATTGATAAAAACAACAATAAATTCCTCGAGTACTTTATCATCTTCTCTAATCTTGATGCCTTGCTTTGTATTTTGTTTTTGGTGGAGAGATGTCTTCCTTTCTTGCGTATGCGTAATTATTTTGAAATTAATCATAATCTTTCAGTTCATATGTTTACATTATAATTAATTTAGTTAAAATACATGTTTTATTTATTCAATGTGGGTTGACAGTCTAATTGAACCTCATTACTTTGACATAACCACCATTGCACCCAAAATTTGGGCCTCTGTTTAATTCCACACACCTGCTATTCATTCTTTCTAATTCCACACAATTGCGATGCAAACTTCCAATTGCACGTCATATTGAAATCAAAAAGCCAAATTGCATATTATGTGGTTGAATTATGGTTTACAGTGGACCATAATGATGGTTTGTTATGGTAACCAAGCCGAAAGTGATTTGTAAACAAGGTTTATGACCCGATTAAGATGAAATCAAATCGTAAATTCCTAAATTGAGCGAGTGCGTGATGGATGACGATATGGTGGGTTTGAATATGATTTCGGTGTATGATGCAGACGAAACGTGCTTGTCAGATGATTCAAACGACAAAGAAGAACATGAGCGTAATCTCAATGTATTGGAACGAGAACTTTTGGAATTTCGTGATGAACCACGATTCAACTCTAATATTCTGCCAGAAAGTGACGACGAAGCCGAACATAGAGGCGGCGAACATGGAGGCGACGGATGCTCTGACTTATGTGAAGGTTTGCTTTCAAAAAATGACCTTCTTCAACAAGGTTGGATTCAAGGAGGCTACGGCTAAATATGCCATAAGAACTGGCCGAAACATAAGGCAACACAGGTATGATACAATGAAAGTGGCTTACAAGTGTATTAGTAAGGGTTCTGGTGGTAAAATTTGTAGGTGGAGAATTTACTACTCAAGGACTCCGAAGAAGGAAGAGTAGAAGGTAAGAATTTTCAAGAAGTTCCATTCGTGTTCTATAACTGCCGTGTATCACCTGATCAAAGTGCCGATTATAGCAATACTATTTTTAGATAGAATTAGGGACAAACCTGATTACTATTTGCCGATGAGGATTGGAAAACTGATAAGATTGCAGTGGAAGATGACTGTCTCGAGACATCAATGTCAGACCGCTAGAAAGAAGGCGTTAAGGTGGATAGAAAAGGAATATGATGACCACTTTGCTCGTCTCCGGGATTATGCTGCAGAGATCCTTGATGGTAATCCAACTCAACCGTTAATATTCCGACATAAAGAAATGGAGAAGGTGAAGACATCTTTTGTCGGTTTTACGTCTGTTTTGAACAACTTAAGAGGACATGGAAGGAGACATGTCGACCACTTATTGGTTTAGATGCTTGCTTTATAAAAGACAAGATGAAAGGTTAGATGCTTGTAGCCTTAGGGAGAGACGGCAATAACCAAGTATATCTGGTTGCTTGGGGTTATGTTAAAGTTGAGAATACTGAGAACTGGAGGTGGTTCATTAAGAAAATAAAGATTGACTTGGAGCTTTGAGATAGTGAAGGTTACATCTTTATGTCTGACCGTCAAAACGTATTGGTAATTGTCTGTTTTCACATGTCTTTATACTTATCACATGGTAGTTTTTTGTTTTCACATGTCTCTATACTTATTTATATTTGTTTAATTAGTCTTTATCACATGTCACATGGTAGTACTTTATCACATGGTAGTTGTCTGTTTTCACATGTATTTAGCTTTGTTGGTCTTTCAGGGACTTATAAGAGTTGTAGAGCAGGAAGTTCCAAATATTGAGCATTGTGCGTGTGTTAGAGATATTTACGCCAACTTGAAGAAGACACACAAAAATAAACCTTTCATGAAGCCTCTTCTATGGAGTTTGGCTTGGCGGTACAACAAAGCCGAATTTGACAAAGCTCTGGATCAGATTTTTTGCTACAATAATGCTGTGTATGCAAGTGTTTTGAAAGAAAAACCAAGAACATGGTCTAGGGCATTCTACAGACTATGATCTTATGTAGAAGATGTTGAGAATAACTCTGTGGAGTCGTTTAATGCTTCAATTCTGAAGGCCAAACGAAAGCCATTTGTTCCCATGCTAGAAAAAATAAGGCGGCAAGCTATGGTACGCATCTCAAAACATTTTATAATTGCCAATGACTACCAAGGAATCTACACACCTTACGTTGAAGACTTCTTGACAAAGGAACATGATGGTATTGTGGCATGTACTGATCTTTGAAGTACTAATGGTTTTTATGAGGTGTCTAGAAGTGATTGCTCTTTTCAAGTTAAATTGGAAAGGAGAACTTGTACATGCCGGAAGTTTGATATTTGTGTCATTCCATGTGAGCACGCATATGAAGCTATGTTATCTAAAAAATTTGAGCCATATGAATTTGTTTGTCAATAGTTTCGAACTGACATGTGGAGGAGGAATTATGTAGAAGGTCTTTGTAACACTCAGAGGTCCAGCATTTTGGCCTTCAACAAGTGGTGGTAATGTCCATCAGCCTGAACCACATGCAATACCTGGTCGAAAGAAGCAAACTGCAGCCGTTAAGCGCAAGAAAGAAGTTAATAAGTCTCTAACTAAGAAGCAACCAACTGGCCAAGGGGGAATGCATTGTGGAATTTGTGGTGCATAACACCATAATACAAGATTTCATACATCTACATGCTATTAGGTTTGATCAATCATGATTGTATATTATGTTTCTCTCATGTCTGACCAATCATGTTGACTATTTGATCTTTTTTGTATAAGACATCTCAAGCAGATTCTTCTCAAGGTGAATCAAGTCAGCTGCAGTTGGTTCCAGAGTCTTCTCAAACATAATCAATCCTTACAATTGATTGATGTCTTAATTGTAGCTGGTTTTGGTTTTAGGATTAGAGCTTCAAGATAGACGTGTCTTTTGTCTTGCTTGAACTGATGGAGCTTCTGTAATTTTGTTAATCTTACTAGATGGAACTTAAGAATGATATGCTATGTATGATGTTCAGAATGATGATGTTCAACAAGGCTTGAAATCTTATAATATCAATTGCTTATGTTAGTTAGAATAATGTTAAAATCATATAATCAAAATGATGTCCAACAATATTTTGCTAAATACCAATACAAATTTGTTCAAAACAAAACAATGCATCCGAAAAACATGATCAATAACATCAAAATCAGTCGACAAACCACACCACAACCTCCTAATCATATTTCTTACTACCAATGATCTTCAAGCTGATACATACAACTATGAAGATGATAAAAAAACACCACAATCAGTCGCTTAAACCAAGTCCTGGCATCGAATATAGCAGTCTCAACTCTCTCCAAAATGTCAGTCTCAAATTCCTTTATCATCTTCTCACTCTCTAAACGTGAAGACATTACATCTTCATGAAGACTCTGGAATTTTGAATCAATGATCTCTAACTCTTCCAGTATTGCTTCATCCATCCATTTAAAAACATGTTTCTGATTGGTTTCCTGCACCAAAAAGTAACAGTTCAACATTCGCACATCGAAAGCTATAGAATGAGCACATCGAAAGCTACAACATAAGTTTTATCTTACCCTATTAGCTACAGCATAAGCACATCGCAATAAGTTTTGATTAGGATTTCCATCTGATCTCGAGAGCTTGGTGACAACTGCTTCACCGGACCAACATCGTCAGGGAATACCCACCGCCCTTTCTACTATGCGAGCATTAGATGACTCAGACGCATTACCAAATACATTGCTCATTATCGATATCAAAATTTTTGGTGAAGATTTATGAATTTTGAAATTTGTTGTGAAGATTTAGGGGTTTTTGAGGAAGAACTGTTTTAAGGCGTAAAGGAGGACAATCGGGTCTACAATCGGATCTACAATCGGGTCATAAATGAGGACTCAGTTTGGTTTTAATTGGGTCATACGATTACCACTTAATAACCGAGAAATCAGACATGTATGTGTAATTGGAAGTTTGCATCGCAATTGTGTGGAATTAGACATAATGAATATTAATTGTGTGGAATTAAACAGAGGTCCAAAGTTTGGGGACAATGATGGTTATGTCAAAGTAATGAGGTTTAATTAGACTGTCCTCCCATTTAATATAGATGTGAAGTTTTGTTGGTTATAAAAATTCATCTTTTACTTGTAGACATAACATAACAAATAACTAAGCTACTTGATCTTTTCATAATAAAAATAAAACAAACTAGAAAGTCCACTCGTGAGATTAAATTGTTTAACACAAAGGGAAAATGTAGAACCAAGTGAAGAGACTGAAGAAACTACACATGTATGTGATATTTAAATGCTTCATCCGTCTCAGAAAAATGGAGCTAAATGGTATTTTTTTTATGTTACAAAATGCGTAACTTTATGTAACAAAAGTTATAGATATACTATTTAATCACTTTGATAACAGCTTCAAAAATAACATGAGTATTATTAGGTGTCTTGAAATTTATAGTTATTAGATGTCATCTATTTGTTGTTTACATGATTTTGTTTCTGTCAATTCTTTTGGTGTTTGCTAATATGGTTATTAAATATCAAACGAGATTATTCATCATATTGTCTTAGGTTTGTTTTAACTATTATGATCGACTAAACTTTATTTTTTATTCTTTTAATTTCTTTACATTGTATAATTATTTTTGTAGGAAGCAAACAACAAAAAATTTTCTTTTATTGCTGTGATGAAAAAAACACACCAAAAATCTGATGAAACATATGTTGATGAAAAAGCATGAAGAATTTCATAAGAATATGATGAATATATACAAGAATTCTTGTCACATATGGAGGGAGAATGTTTGACAATAGATAGTCTCACCCAAAAAAGAGAAGAACAAAATCTATGTTTGGGCACTTGTTTAGATTAAGTTATGTACGGTTACAACTCGTTACTATATATATTTATTATGTAATTGTATGTTCTTGTACATTGCTGGATTATCAAAACAAGGTCGTGTTTTTGGATTTTAATCACTTTAAAAGGGGTTTTTATGTCTGCAACATTGAATTTTCAACAACCTACCGAAGAAGTAGGAACATTAATCCACCGAATTGAAGAACTAAAAGAATGAACTGAAAAAAGTCGTGATGCAATCTAATTTGTTTCTAACCCATGATTACTTGTTAATATTGTCTAGTAGAGTTATTTTAGTTTTTTTTGGTTGTGTGAGTTTTTTTAACTTATTTATGATACATTTAAATTTATTTTTATTTTATATAATATTATTGGATACTAATTTTTAATTTATTTATTTTTTATTTTTTTGTCAACATTGGGCCATAAATAGTCAGTCTATTAGCCAAGTTCTTGCAAATGCAAGGGGAGGACTCGATCCCAAGATGTGCAAGTGCGCATGTCTCTTTTGGACTTACCACTTGCCATTAGGTTAAATGCCACTTGCATACTAACTTTTAATTTAAATTGAATATTTTTATGATTATATCATTATATTCCTTTTTTATTTTAGCAAAGATATTATCACTATATTTATATATCTTTTAATTAATATATTATAAATAATTAAATAAAGCAATTAACGTGACATAATTTGAAAGAAAAAATAGAGTTGACTTTTGTCACTATATGTGACAATTTGAGACTCTAATTTTGTACGATTAAATGATAAATTTAAACTCACCAATAGTCGACAAATATTTTAGTAGTAGTTTTGTACAATAAAACAACAATATTTTTATGTTACGAACAATGACTATTTGAAATGATTATTTTAGTTAGTAATTGTGATGAATAAGTTACTGTTTTTAAGTTACTAATTGTGACGATTTGAGACGATTATTTATGTAGTATTTGTGATGGATAAGTAACTTTTTTTAAGTCGCCAACTGTGAGTATTTGTGACGGATAAGTGACGGTTTTAAAGTCACTAATTGTGATGATTTGTGAGGATTATTTTAGTTAGTCTTTGTGATGGATAAATGATTGTTTTTAAATCATCAATTGTGACGGTTTGAGACTATAAGTTCGTATTAATAAGAGACAAAAATAAGACGTTATACTAGTCATAAAATAAGACTGTTTGACAATATTTGTAGTAAGTAATTGTAACATTTTTTCCATGATTTTGTAATGTCACAATTAGTGACTCAATTGTTATTGATTTAATTGTCATTATTTTTGTGACGTTTTAGTTACCAAATTCTATTTGTGACTACTTTATTAAAACTGTTACAAACAGTCACAAATCTTTAACAATATTTGTATTGTGATGGAATATGACTTATTGTAACTAAATAATAGTGATAATGGAACTTAATTTAGATGGAAATATTTATGTGTAACACTTATAAACATATAAATATAGTAATTGATGGACTATATATTATACACATACCTTAGACCGGTCAATTTTGCATGAATTCTGCCACCAGATTTTACCATTGCCATTAATGATCCCTGTCGAGCCACCATCGAGTGATAGATTGTTAACACCCTCTAACATAAGCCAATGGTTTATGTCTTTGTAATCCGATCGTTTTGTGGATGCTGAAAGAGTACCTAGGATCTGCAATTAATTTGGTAAGACAAATTAAATAAAACGAATATCAATAATTAAGGTTTGAGTTAATTCAATTTAAAAAAGAGAAATTGTTAACTGAAATTTACGTAGAGATTTGCATGGTCCAGTGAATCGAATAGACTTCAAGAGATAAGTCTTCCCTTTAGGAACCAAGAAAGTGGTAATTCCATTTGTCGAACATGCTTTTTCCATGCATTCTCGAAGGCCTAAACCATATAATATATATATATATATATATATATATATATATATTATACACCCATATTTATATTACATGTATACAAAATCATATTTTGCATGCATCATCATTACAAAATCAAATGACATACAAAATACTTTTATATATAATTTTGTATACATGTATAAAAAGAATTATATGTCTTGTAATCCGGCTGTTTACCATCCGACTGATCTAGAAACCCAAATATAACTGTCGGGTATATAAATTATTGGATCTAAATTTCTTTTTGGTAGCTCAGTAGTTACAAAATTTTATACAAAGAGTTTGGACTATTCTTTTGGGGAGGTGCAGTCCACTGATAAACTCTTTCTCTGGATATTCAAATGGACAGTAAACATGTGTCAATATCTATGTAGGGGAGGGTGCGTATATGATGCATGGTATTGGCGAGTGTGTAATGCATATGGAGGGTAGCGGTAAGTTTATTGTTAGACATGTGACCCCCAAACATGTTTGTAGTTTGTATGCAAGAGTGGTGCATGTGTACATAAACTGGTATACATCAAACACACATGTTATTAAACGTTTACATAAAGTGGTGCATGTGTACATAAAATGGAAAATATCAAAATTTTAAAATGATAAGCCAAAAATTAGTGACTTTTGCGATTATGAATCATATGAATTACACGGTTGTTAAACGTATACATAAAGAGGTGTTTGGGTACATGGACTGCTAAACATAAACATTGTACAAAAAGCCAAAACACATGGTGACTTTTTGCGTTTATAAATCAACTAATGAAAGAAGATATAAATTAGTAGAGCACTTGCATTTGGAACTAGTTGTGGTTGTTGTTGGTTGTGTAAATGATGTTTGTCCATGGCGTGTGTATGAAGTGCAGATGGAGGGTAATGATAAGTTTATTGTTAGACATATAACCCCCAAACATGTTTGTAATATTGATGCAAGAGTGGTGCATGTGTACATAAAACTTAACCTTATGAGGTATACAAACCCTATATAATCTGTCAAGATGATAAATACCCCAAAACACCATAACCTTAACCTTGAAAAATAGTAGGATTTGTTAAAATTCCTAAAAAAAATAGTCAACGAAATAGAAAATAGAAACTTAATTAGTTACCTAGAAGAGTTATAAAAGTCAATAAAAGAAGATTAAGACACCCAGGTGAAACGCCAAAAGTACAAAACTCTAACTACAATCAAGGGTGAGTGGTTATTACCGAAATCAGATGGAGATAAGACCCAAGTGAAAGTGAAAGAGCAATGGCGCGAAGGGTGATTTGTCCGACCAAAGAAGATGACGAGAGGAAAAAAGGATTGGAAAATTTTTGTTTACTAGTGAAGTGAAAATGTAAGAAACATGTTTCTCTTTGTAGGAGAGATAAATGAAAGAAGGAGTGTGTTAGAGGGTTATCAGGATTTTGAAATACAAAATCAAAAGAGATTTGGGATATTTTACGTTTATGTTCAACCTGACAATAAATATATGCATATCTTAATTATAATAGAGTAATAGGGGTGAAAAAAAGTAAAAAAATGATATCAATCTCCTATAAGATAGTGGTTGTTGGTCACCTAATTTGTCAAAAACTTTTGTATTACTAGTATAGTTTCTCTACCTATAATGAATCTCTTTGATTTTTAATGTACATATTCTTTTATTTTTTGAAATTGTTATTGAAAGGGAATATTTTAAAATAATACTTATTTAGAAATAGTTGAAATTTAACAAATCCGAAAATTTTTAAAATGAAAACAATTTTATAAATTTTCGTTAATGTTTGAATAAATGAAAAATAAGAGTTCAATTCTAACCTTATAGACTTGTCTTATTCGTTGGATTTATGATAATACTACTTGCTCGAGATATAATTTTTTATGTAGCGTATGTTTATAATGAGTTACTTTTATTCCTATTAAAAGTCTATTTTTATAATTTGAACAAGTAGTATTCGTAGTGTATCATAAAGGTTTACATAAAATATAAAAACATGAATTATTATATATTACTGGCTCGAGATATGATTTTTTAGAACTAAGCATTTTCTATTTTGTCTATTTCGAATTCTTGAACAACAGGCTGCCCGAATATGTTCAAGACAATAGTCGGCAATAATTTTATCTACGTTAGTGTTTAAATTCTGGTTGGAAATTTCAAATTTTAAAATGAGTATATATTATAATGTTTAAATTCAAGTTAGATTCCAATAATATAGCTAAAATTTAGTGACAATACAACATTACTAAAAAGTAAATCTCATATAATATGAATTTTGCTGTGAATATATTGCTAAAATTTTGTTAAGCTACGAATACTTATGTTATTCGTTGGATTTATGATATACTACTTGCTCAAGATATATTTTTTATGTAGCTTAAAGTTATAATGAGTTACTTTTAGTCTTATTAAAAGTCTATAAGTATAATTTGAGCAAGTAGTATTTGTAGCATATCATAAACGTTTATATAAAATATTAGAACAATACTAATAAGAAATACATTTGAAATAGCTCGGACTCCAAATTATCCAAATTATTAGTTGTTTGTTATCTATAATATTCTTGTTTCGAATTCTATATAGATAATATTGTTTATTTGAATGTATGTATATGTATATATATATTTATAAACGTAACAAACAACTAATAATTTTGTTTAGTAATAAATTTAAAATAAGTTTAAAACTTAAAATATACACATAACTAAATATTGTATTTTAAAAAATTGTTTTTTTTTTATATTCCTTCTTCCGTGTGAGTTAGTAGGAAACGCTCTTCTCTCTCTTCTCCGCCATTGTTCGTCATGTCTCGACGATTCGTCGTCTTGGATCTGTTTGGGTCCTTGGGCTTTCTTGTCAGAGTCTGATCTATGGGTTCTCGTCGCCCTCCGGAAGCTCAAATCGTCGGTTCCAGGTAAGTGGTTGTAGTTTCATGATTTGTGTTGTTCTTTGTCTTTTATCGCGATGTAATTGGGGAAATTTTGGTTCAATTTCGATTTTTCGAAAGTTATTGGGGTACAAGTGGTGATTCTGGGGGACCGTTTGTATACTCTCTGATAACATTATTTTCAGAGAGTGTAGAAATGGGAGAATCCTGGTTTTAGTGGTCTGTGTAATCTCATGTCCAAGGGATGTGAGTAATTCGGTATTGATAGCTAACTATGGAGGGACGGAGATGGTGCCTAACTGTAGGGAAGGTTTCTGTATGGTTTTTAATGGGCTTATAGGGGAAATCTTAAGACAGATTTTTAACCTCAGATTAAAGTGTCCTAGGGTACATTGTTCTGAGGAATGTTGGATTGATAATGGGTATTATTGCGTTTTACTATGTCAGTATTGTGGTCTTGTGTGTGGGGACTTCATTGGGTCAAACTGGTTTTACATAGCATTAGTGATCCGTTGTTAGGTGTAAGAGTTTTGAGTTTAATGAATGATTCAAATTCAAAGGACTTGGTGAGAGTAATAAGCATTGGTGAGGGATGTTTGAGGGTAATTGAGGGACGTAGAAATTTGTCCTGCCATCAAAAGTGTTATCTCTGCTATGGTGTTAACAATTGGGTGTTTTTGGTACAAGGTAGTTACAGAGTTCATAGGGCTGTAATTTTGGTGACGTTTTTTACAAACAAAAACATCAATATGGAGATGATGGTAATGATCGAATGCTATAAGGTATTTTTCGTCTCTTTAGTGAGTCATTAGATGGATTTTATTTTTTATTGAATTGGACATTGAAGTTATTTGAAATTCATAAATTAGGCAGATTTTTATGGGTTTCAAGAATACTGGATAGGATGAGATTTGAATTGGTGAGGTTGTTAGGATTCTGGTTTTGTAAAGAGGTAACAAACCTTGATCCTAGGGAGTTTCAAAACTTTTCAAAGGTCGGCTACTTGGGATATAAAGGCTTTGTGGGGAACACGTTCTCTTTATATAAATTACAGTCTCTAGTTTTGAAAGATACTTGAGCTCGTCTTCTGTTTTTGGTGTTTTCTTTAACATAGCAAGCTATATGGCTCAGTTGGGAATGTATAAGAAGAGTGTGGAGGCTAAATCTCCACCTCGGTTGCTGAAAATCAAGATTCCAAAAATTGAAAATTCGGAGTTGCTGGCCCGGAGTTCAAAGGTGATGATGGGTCGCTGTTTAAACCCTGTTATCCAGAATGTAGACACCTACCTGATTGTCAGTAGGTGTTTAAGAAGAATTTGTGGTCTGTTTGGTTGTTGGTTTATGATTACATTATGCAGAACAATTTATTTTCTGAATTTGTTATATGGATTCCGTTTTGAAAATAGTTATGTTTTAAGTTGGAGATTTATTGGGCCAAAGCCCATTTATATGGATCAGGGATTCGAGAACAATTATAAACATTTAAGAAACATTGTTATTAAAGTCTTACGTGGAATAAGTGTTTATACTTGGATTTTAAATGTATCTTTATACATTGGGCCTTTACCAAGCCTTTTGTTTAGTGAAAAAGAAACCGTTTTGTGGAAGGTGAGTGAGTACGTGCGCGAGATGACGAGTTCATTATCCGAGATGAGTTTCCAACTTATAGAATTAACTTTTCTAGTAATTGGGAGGAAGTGTATGGAGCTTAAGCGAGTTCACAATTGTTAATTGATCGATGATTTTTCAAACACTATGTTGGAATTGTCAGGAAATTGGTAATAAGATTTCCATTAGTTATCTTAGAGATATTTGGACAAATTACAGACCAGAGTTCTTATTTTTGTCAGAAACAAAAAATTCTTACTTGTTTATGGAAAAAATACAATTACATTAAGGTTATAAATTTTTGGAGACGGTTGAACCGATTGGTAGCATTATTTTATTCTGATTATTATGGTGTTGATATTAATTATAAGGATAAAAATATGATTGATATAGCAATAGAAATTGAAGGACATAAAAATTACATAACCTTCCTGTACGGAGAGCCGGTACAAAGGAATCGGGATTATGTATGGGAAAGATTAACCCGGATAGGGATTAGTAGGAAGGCACCTTGGTTGCTCATTGGAGACTTCAATGAGTTAACTGGGAATCATGAAAAGCAAGGTGGGGTCTTGAGGAATGCTATATCTTTTAGGACTTTCAATCAAATGATTCGGGATTGTGGGTTAGTCGAGTTCCCGAAAATTGGTAATTGTTGGTCCTGGTGTGGTGTTCGACATAGTGGTGTGGTGCGGTGTATGCTAGATAAAGCTTTTGGTACGGAGGATTGGCATGATGTCTTTCCCATGTCTGAGGTCGAATTTTTGGAAATGATTGGGTCGGATCATCGGCCGATGATTGGTCGATTTAGGGATCAGATTTCTAAGTCTCAAAAGAGATTTGTTTTTGATAAGAGATGGATTGATAAGGATGGGTTCAGAGAGGTAGTGGAAAAGAGTTGGCAGGGCTTATCAAGCCGCAAGCGTTTGGCTTTTGCTAAGAAAATAACATGCTGTCATCGTGAAATCTCTCATTGGAGGAGTAAGCTTGTCTCCTCAGGGTGTCAGAGAATAGGTGAATTAAAACAGATTTTGGAGGATTGTAAAAATTCCCCGGTTGATGATCCGAGGGTATTATTGGAGGCTACTCTGAATTTAAAAAAGGCTTATGCGGAGGAAGAGGCTTTTTGGAAACAAAAGAGTAGAATTAAATGGCTACTGGAGGGTGATGAGAATACTAGATTTTACCATGCACATACACAACAACGTAGGGCAAGGAATATAATTGTTGGTCTCCTGAATATCCGAGGAGAATGGGTGACAAAAAAAGAGGATTTATTTGGGGAAGCGTCGCGATATTTCAGGGACGTATCTACTAGTGGTGGGTGCACAAGGATTGAGTGTGATCTAATAGAGTCACGCGTAACTGATTTGGATAATCAATGGTTGATGCGGGGGGAAACTGAGGAAGAAGTGAAAGAAGATTTATTTATGATGGATCCGGAGAAATCCCCGGGACCGGATGTGATGACTGCTCTATTTTTCCAATCTTCATGGGAGTTGGTTAAGGAGGATTTAGTAATTTTGGTGAATAATTTTCTAATACATGGCTTTGTTGAAAGGAGTTTCAATAAGACGAATATTTGTCTTATCCCAAAAATGGCCCATCCAACAAGAATGATGGAATTTAGACCAATAAGTTTATGTAATGTTGGATATAAGTTGACCTATAAAGTGTTGTGTTTACGATTAAAGAGATTTCTGCCAAAGCTGATTTCGGAAACACAATCAGCTTTTATTCTTGGACGGTTGATATCCGACAATATATTGATAGCACAGGAAATGTTTCACGCTTTGTGTACAAATGGGTCAGTTAAAGGTAGGTATATGGCTATCAAAACTGATATGAGTAAGGCTTATGATAGAATTGAATGGAACTTTGTACGGGTTATGCTTTGTCAAATGGGTTTCTGTGCAAAATAGGTGGAGTGTATTATGTTCTGTCTAACATCAGTTGAATATTCAGTGCTTATTAATGGAGAGCCCGGGGGTGTATTTTACCTAGGAGGGGTCTCCGAAAAGGGGATCCGTTGTCACCTTACATATTTATTTTATGTACGGAATGGTTGATTTGTAGATTAAAGTTGGCGGAGAGGCAACAGTTGCTTACCGGGTTGTCTATATCTCGGACAAGTCCAACTATTTTGCATATTTTGTTTGCAGATGATAGTTTATTTTTTTTGTAAGGCTACTGTAGAAGAAGCCAATCAAATTTTCTCGATTTTAAAGGAATATGAGTTGATTTATGGGCAACAGATAAATTTTGTGAAGTCAGCTTTGCAATTTGGTCATGCAGTATCGGAATCGATAAAACTACCGATTCAGCAGGTGTTAGGGATCACTAAGTTGAGTGGTATGGGTACATACTTAGGTATCCCATAAAATTTAGGAGGTACAAACAAAAAACAAAAGTTTTTGCCTTTGTGCGGGATAAGTTACAAGCTCGCATTGGTAATTGGTCGACTAGATTCCTCTCAAAAGCTGGGAAGGAAGTTTTGATTAAGTCAGTTTTAACAGCTTTACCTACATATGTGATGTCTTGTATATAGGCTACCTCGGGGAATTGTTCAGAAGTTAATATCGGCCAATAGCGGATTTTTGGTGGTCTAGTTCAGGAAAGACTAAAGGAATACATTGGCGTAAATGGGGAATGTTATGTAACCCAAAGATGGTGGGAGGACTGGGTTTTAGGAACTTGGAAAATTTTAACACCGCTATGTTAGTGAAGCAACTCTGGCGACTTCTAGATTTCCCGGATTCTTTGATAGCGAAGGTTTTGAAGGGTCGATACTATAAGGATCAGTGTTTATTAGAGGCACCTCTGAAAACTTTATCCTCATATGGGTGGCAAAGCTTGTATTCTGCGAGATGCCTGATTGCTAAGGGTTGTATTCGTCGAATTGGAGATGGGAGAACATTTAAGATTTGGGAGGACTCATGGATACCGGACACAAGTCCTATACCGGCATTGTTGTCAAATTTGATTTTGTTTCCTGACATGACTATTGATCAATTTATTGATAAACCTAGGGGTAAATGGAAGGAGGTTCTAGTTCGTCAATATTTCGAACCTTAGGATGTAAGCTTGATTCTTGGAATTCCAGTTCCAATTCAGGTTCGTCCAGACTACTAGGGCTGGCATTATACATCAACAGGACGATATTCGGTGAAATCAGGATATCACCTAGCTGAAAATTTGTTTGATAAGGAGCTTTGTAGGATGGGTCCAGGTTTTGAGACTCTGTATAGTAATATTTGGAAGTTGAATTTCCCAAACAAAATTAAACATTTCATGTGGCAAACTATGTCTGGTTGCATTGTTGTTAGTACCAATATTGCCAAGAGAGGGATTAATTGTGATATGAGATGTGCCCGGTGTGGCGACGCACAAGAGTCTGTTAATCACGCTCTATTTCTATGTCCACCAACCCTTCAGGTTTGGGCGTTGTCTTGCATTTCATCAAGGCCAGGTTTTTTTTCATGGTGCGTCGGTTTGGTATAACTTGGATTTTCTGTTTCGGATAATGCAGGTTAAGATAGATTGGCAAATATTCCCTTGGATTTTGTGGCAGATCTGGAAAGCGAGGAATGCTTTCTGTTTTGCTGGTAGAGCTATGGATCCGCAAAGGGTGTTAAGTATTATTGTTGCTGATTAGATAGAATGGTCAATGGCAAACTTAGGGGATTCCACTGGTCGTGGTAAATATCCCATCAGGAATACTGTTAGAAAATCACTACAAGTTTTCCCTACCACAGCTAATATGCAGTTCACAGGATTTAAATGCTTTGTGGATGCGTCTTGGAAGGACACCGACCGGTATTCTGGTTTAGGTTAGTACTGCTTCTCAGATTCAGTGGATGGAGAACAAATGGGAGCCAAATGCGTGTCAAGGAGTCTTTTTGCCACACATGCGGAGGTGGAAGCGGTGTTATGGGCGATGGAATCCTTGGTGTCTCTTAATGTCTCCGAAGTAGAGGTTTCGACGGATTGCGAGACGGTGGTGAAGATTTTTGATCAACTTGAAGACTGGCCTGCTTTTAGCCCATATCAGGAGGTGTTTGCGCGAGTCTGCTTTTTCCTTCGCTGTATTCTCTTTGTCAGTCATACCAAGGTCTGTCAACCACAAAGCGGATGCCTTGGCCAGGCGGGCCAGTGAATTCCTTTATGATCGGTGATTCAGCGTTTTTTGGTTTCCTATTTTTTTCTGATGCCGTTGTAAAAAAAAAGTAAATTTTTTTTTTACACTCTGTTAGAGGAGTTATACAATTATTCAGAGTTGAATTTGAAGATCTGGCCATTTGAGTAAATTAGATATCTCTAATGATTTACGTACTTATAGTCACCTATTATACAAATATTTTATTATTAATACGAATTGCCAATTAATTGATACACATATATAGTGTAAGAATAGAGAGAAGTTAAAAGCATGTGCAAAGTTTGCTTGAGAGACTTTAAGGTATGGTGGAAAGTCATGTCTTTAAGAAATTTATGGAGTCGTGAATTCTAACTTTATCTTAGGTATTGCGTACTTCTTTAAATTTAGGTAAATTTACCTCTTTTTATTTCTCGTAATAAATTTATCTGGTCGTGGACATGTGCATCGTATCGGACTGCTTGACAATGTTTAGCGTGTTTTAAATGTTTGAGAATATTAATATTCTATAAGTGTTTCCGTATATAGATATTTTTCAATGTCTAACTCAAAGGAGAAGAAAATAAAGTAATTATTCTGACTTTTTTTTTACAAAAGTTGCGTAAAATATTATAAACTGGATAATGATTAATATGTGTTTTTAGTCTAAATAAACAAAGTTCATTTCTACCGATTTTTATTGTATTTTGATTTTTTTGAAAATTTTGTAGCTCATCGTTATAAAATCTAGAATTTGGATTATGGATAAGATTTGATTATCCTAGTTGTTGTTGAATATATTTATTAATTGGTATAAATATTTGTGTATAAGGTTAGTCGTCATAGATATGATATGGATTGTCATTGTAGTAAAACAAAATAAAATTATAAGAGACGAGATGATGAAATATTCCATGAAAATTTGATTAGACCCGTTGGTGTACATATGTGTTATAAAGTAAATGATCATATACTGATTTGTCATCATGATTCATAATGACACCTTAAACTACCTGTAATTTATTGATATTTATGTTGACCACATCCACTTTAGTAACTTTGTATTTACGTTTTCCCGGTTTTATTGCTACTCTTTTGCATCAAGCTCTTGCCAAACTAACTCTTCCGTAGCTCGGTCTTCCGTTGCCGATCCTTGAGCAGCATTTGGCTTGTGAGCTGCTATTTACACACGCCACTTGGCACCTTTATTTCCACGTTGTTCTATAGTACCTGGACTAGACTTCTCAAATGTATAATTTGTAGAATTAAGTATCAATAAGGTGTTCCAGTGATATAGTCACCTTACAAATTTTCAAGGCACGAGGGATCGAATTCCCTACCTGCAGTAATAGAATGAGATTTAAAAGTCAATAGACTAGTTGACAAAAAAAAAATATATCAATAAATAGTCCATACTAAAAATTAGATATAAACTCGCACCCAAAAACTAACTCAGAAAAAGATCACCACATACTTTTTTATATATATATACATATATATATGCCCAGAAATCATCAATTTTTCCAATATGGACTAACCAAAATACTCAAAAACCAGTTTAGTTTCTTGATTAGAAGAAATTGAGGAGCAAATAATTATGAAGAGGATTTTTATTAGAGCAAACAAGTACAAAAGAGACGTTGGACTGGTTCCCTAATTTAAGGAAGATTACATTATTACACGGTGAAGATACTACAACACAACTAATTTCCTAATTTATTGATTCCTTAATACTCCAACATGATGAATGCCAAAATGGTGAAAAAATAGCCCGAGCTACACCCAAGCTTATCCGCCTTAGACCAGAATCTCAACGTGCCATCTGAACATTTCTTCTTTCGTCATCGGCAGATTCAAAGTCAGAAGCCCAACTTCAGCGTCGTAACTGAAATCAGTCTCAGTGCTCTCAACGGTGCATCTTAGTGGACGCTGAGAAGAGTAAGCTCCAAAACGACCACAACCTCTAACACTGAGAGATATCAGAGCTGTTGGAGAACGGTTAGGGGCTGAGCTCAGAAGAAGCCGAGTCGACTTCTCCATCGAAGAGTTCAGGTTTCTTGTCGGTCATGGGATTGATTTCCATCGATTCGATAGCCCCACTTGAGTTAAACATGTCTACAAGTCCAATAGGTGCGATCGAGATGTTTGCAGTGATTTCCTGTAGCCCATAAAAGAAGCTTCGTCATTCGTATCATGATTCTAAATTGTCAATAGAAAAATATCAATCTCATCGATTGATAGTCCACTTTAAATAACAAAAAGAAATAATACAAAACGTACCTTCAAAGGAGAGATGTGGAAGAGTTCATATTCAAGGACTTTGAGAGTGAGTGGAACTGAAGCACCTTTTGGTAGTCTTACAACCTCCCCTGTTATTCAAAAACAAGCTCATGCTTATTAGCGTTGTTCTGTAATATTCGATTTTTTTGGTCTTGTCTGCGGAAAGTAGATGAATGAGGTACCTGATCTATATGCGTAGACTACTGAATCTCCAGTCCAATCTTCACCAGCCACTTGAGAAATGAGATCAGCATCATCTGAACGGACCAAACCCGTGAGTGTTCCAGGAGAAGTATCATGAATCTGGTTTCTTCTTCGTATCCTTGCACCAACCAGCACCTTGACAGTTGAACACGACCGACCAC
>JAKUCM010009175.1:0-19310 GCA_023374145.1 Lepidium sativum | reverse complement strand
CCAATAGCTCTAGAATCAGCATTACCCGCAGGAAGATCTGGTGAAGTTGTCCCTCCGGAGACTGGTGTTGGAGACGACTTAGGAGGAGGTGCATCGCATGTGCCAAAAGGTGCGTTTGACTGTATAGAAAACACACACATTTATCATTAACTCAATCTTGAGTGAGTTTCAAGAAACAAAGAACTCATCTTCGATAAAAAGCCCTGCGTTCTAAGGAAGAAGAATGTGCTGTGTTAGAAATAACGTACCTTGCAGTAAACTAAGCTATCACAACCACAAGTAAGACGACCGTTTGCTTCATCTACAGCTTCTGAGGCTCCTCCACCGTCACTCCTCTGCATTTAACATCAATAGGACAAGAGATTCAGAAAATTTGGCTTCTGGATTCTTTAGAAGGAACCAAGTTTTTAGAAGATGAGGACCTGATAAAAATCCACGGCTATGAAGTTAGGCCACCGTTTACCGGCTGCATCATGGCAAGTTTTCATCATATCAGTCAATGGAGAGGAATTATCCGCACAAGCCTGCGTTGAATTTGGATTGGTTCCAAAGTAGTTCTGAAATACCAAAGAACGAGACTTGGTATTCAATGAAGAAGATTCAGATCGACTAGAACATGATCCTTCCTTCAATCCATCATTTCCATCTACATAACACCAAAAACATCACCTTGTTAAGCTGGTCCCTATGGAGATTCATCTTTGATTCAAGTTAATAAAAAACACTCACATTGGTTTTCAACCATGTAATTCCACTGGTAAGCAATTCCTTCTGAAGCTTCTTTACCCTTACTCGAAGTAAAAACCACAAGCCTTTGGTTCTGCTTCACCATATCATCCACTGTTGGCCAGTCCTTACCGTCTTTTGGCATTCTCGAAATTGGTAACAGGAATTTACTCAATCCAGATGCTTTGAACACCTTCACAAAGCACATGATTGATTCTTGAATCAGATATATCGAAAACAGTGGTGAATCAATAGCAATTTGGCAAATGTACCTTAGTCAATCCATTTGGAGATTTGACATAATCTTCAAGGATGATAGTAACAATCTCAGACGGGTTTGATTCAAGAAAATCATTGATCTCTTTGAGCGTATTGATAGCCGGTTGCTGCATGTTACTCCATTCTCAAAATCAAAACTAAAATGATCAAAAACTCTCAAACAAAATCTCAAATAGTTGAAATGCAACTTACAAAGGCTGTGAAGTTAAAGCAAGTCCCTCCAGTAGAATGACACAACCATATATCGTTCTGAAAATCATAAGTATCGAGCATAAACCCTCTCACACCATTCTGCAATAACAACGCCACAATCTCAGTTTCAGTTACAGCTCAAAGATTCACATTTCAACATGTAAAAGAACAAATTTTTAAGAAAAAGTCCAAAAAAGTTGATTACACGTGTAAAAAGAATAAAAAGACTTCATAAACAAATGAAAAAGGTTTCATTTAAAAAAGCCACCAACTAAAGCTGAAATTGTCTTTTATTAAAACCTAAGGCAACTAGACTTGCAAACTAAGTCAAACACCATAATAGTCAAAACTTGTAATGGAGATTAAAGTAGACCTTGAGCTGATTAGTAATGGAGTCTTCTTGATTCTTTGGTGATAACAAGATTGAGCCAGTTGCTGATTTTTCCCCAGTGATTGCATATGAATTGTGTGTCGTTAGCCAAGAGTACTTGTTAAACGGCAAACCATTCACCTACTCATCATCAAAACCACATGTAGTTCATCATGAATGTATGATGATAAATCAATCAAGCAAAGTTAAGAAACTGAAATCGAACCTTAGAAGTTGGATTAAGAGGTCGGATCCGGGTACAAACAGACCCGGAGTTTCCACTCGCCGGGCAACTTTGACAACTCAATCCGGTGTCGCATTGGCTACTCGAACTACATGTTTCTCCCATCTGTGAGATCAAAACTTCTCTGTTACTAACTTCTTATAAAGATTCATGAAAGATAGAAGAGAAGCTGTAGACAAACCTCGAGAGTTTGAACTAAAGATGATAAACATAAAGCTATGATTATCAAATTAACAAAACGTCTAAAGAAGAAATCAGAGCCCTGCATTTGGAAACAACAACATCAATAATGAAAGTACCAATCTTTCTATACTTAAGTTTATTAAAGAAAAAGGGAAGAATTAGAAACGATCGAAAAACCTTCATTTTTTTGTTAAGGAAGAAAGAAACAGAGAATTTTATCAAGAAAAAGAAAGAAACAGAGAGAATTAAAGTCAAGATCGAGAGAGAGAGAGATTTGTTTGGTTTTAAAACGCGACGTTTGGTTGACAGTTGTACTTTGGAATTTTCGTGATTTATAATTTTTGAATTATTTGGATTCTGTTGGTCGTATAAAAGTGGTGATTTTTCTAATTAATATATGGTGGTCTCATTTATTTTTTTGTTTTTCAAATATTTTATGACCATCGACATTAGATTTATATGTCTATGTATAATCATTTAGACTGAGTCATCGTTGATCTTTCTTCTTTGTACAGATTATATATAATAAATTAACATAATGTTGGATTTATATATTAGTAAACCAAATACAAAAATTGATCAAATCCATAATAACGAGTATTCAGTTTGAGGAAAAACTACCATAAATAAAGAATAACGTGATATTTAATAAAAAAGACTAGCGCCAATAATTTTGAAATTGAAAAAGAAATATTTTTTCGATTCAACAAGGATTTTTTAAATCTTTATTTATAAACCGAACTAATGATTAATATTTATTAAGCGTTTATTTTTATCGCCGATGACAGATGGCTCAGTTGTGTAGTCACTTTATAAATTTTTTTGGCACCAGGAATCGAACCCCCTACCTGTAGTTGTAGGAATGAGATTTAAAAACTAGTAGGTCAGTTGACAAAAAAAAGCGTTTATTCTTATCATTAAAATACTGTATAATTTTATTTGTAATTAAATATTTTGTAGTACTAAATATTTTAATTTAAAAGGTTTAGAAAGAAAATATCTTACTATATAACATGAAATGTTAAGATTTTGTTATTTATTTTTAAATACTATGACTTTTTTTTTTTGAAAACCTACTATGATTATTTTATTATATGGAAGATTTAATAATTATATTTATTTGGGTTGATTACTATTAGTCCAATTATAGGACTCCAGGAGCCCAATTTTGGATTTTTTTTTCCAGCCCATTTTAAGATATACACAACATCAAGCTTGAGACCGTGAAATATATATATATATATATATATATTTTTTTCTTATCAACCGCAGATTATATTGGACTATAATTGGCCAACGTAATAACCAAATTCCTACATAATGTAAGTAGGAATACTCAATATTAAATTATGCAAATACGTTGTTTTCAAATGGATTTACCACCGTGCCATTTGCGACCATAAAATATTCTAAGTTCATGCAAAAATATTATAAGTTCATTTACAGAATCAATGCTAATATAACATAAAACTACTATATTAAATATAATGACCCATAAAAATCTCACGACCTGACTTTGACCCAATCACACGAAACCGACCAATCAGGTACAGTCTCGGTGACCAAACCACTAATTCTCTCCTGCTGCGAACGTACCAAAGAACTAAACGGTGAACAATCATTAACCGGAGATTGAACCGAATTCCAACCGGGAAAATCAAATGGATCTCTTGGTGAAATAGAAACCGAAGTCTCGTCTTCTTCACCACCACACCTCAATGAACATGAACCATTACTACTACGGCGATGTACATCATCATCAACGGCTAAGAATGGATGATCCAAAAGCATCTGAGCCGTCCATCTATTCGCTGCGTTTTTCACGAAGCATTTACTCACGAAATCTTTACCTTCTTCCGACAATTCAACCGGAATTTTTGGTACTTCATCTTTAGAACCAATACGAATCATTAAAGACATCACACTGTTCTTAACTCCTTCCTCTAAACACCATGCCGTTTTGCCACTCGACATCTCAACTACAGAGCATCCTAATGCCCAAATATCCACCGGAGATTTAAATTCGCCGTGATTTACAGATTCCGGTGCCATATACAGAGGACTTCCTCTGATCTCAACCTTATTTTCTTCACTTCTCCGTTTAGCTAATCCAAAATCAGATATCTTCACATCTCCATCACCAAAAACCAAAATATTCTCAAGTTTCAAATCACAATGAGAAAATCCATTCCCGTGAATATGACACAATCCTTTAACAATCGATCTCGTAAACCTACGCACTTCGAATTCCGGCAACGCTTCACCGGATTTCTTAATCCGATCAGCCAAATTCCCACCAGAAGCATACTCCAAAAACAAATTATAAATCTCTTCTCCATTCTCCACCGTCTTTCCTTCTCCAAAACACCTCACGATCTCTGAACATTCACCGAGATTATCAAACACATATCTTTCATTCATCAACGCGGCGGAACAAACCACTCCCGATGATTTCACAGCCATTAAAGACGGAAACTCCGTAGAACTTCCAGAAGTACTAGTAGCTAAACTAACGGTAGAGAAGCTTCCATGACCAATTGTTTCTCGACGAATCCACTCCATGAATTTTACAGCTCAAAGCAAAGAAAAATAGAAGAAGAAGAAAAAAAGTTTTCTCTCTACTTTCTTCTTCAGCAACCCTACTTCTGTTTTTATTTATACCCTCTACAAAAAAAAGGAAAATATAGAAAAGTTTGTTGTGAAAGAGTGTATAAATAATTTATAGAAATAATATAAAATCCTATTCAGGCAGCGCATTTGCATAACCTGGGATCGAGTCTCCATACCTACATTATGTAGAAATTTGGCTATTGGGCCGGCCAGTTGTGATCCAACATAATTTGTCGTTGACAAAAAAAAGAGAAGAAGAAATAGCGGCCAATAAAGAAAATGTGGGTGGCTATTAGCAGGCCGATACTAAATCCACTTAAACCGGTTCATTTGTATAAGCGTATATCAAATTTTCTAGTTATCTTATATAGGAATTTGGTTATTGAATCGGTCAATTATGGTTCAATATAATATACTCTTAACAAAAATAAAATGGACGGTGAGACTAAATCAAAGACTCTTTTTCTTACTCTCATAGGCTTTTTTTTTATATATACTATATGATATTAAGATATCGTAACAGTTTAGAAAAAAATAAAATTATATCACAAAGTATAAACATATGTTTTTATTAGTAGATCAATGATAATATAATTATTTTAAGTTATATACATATAGAATTTGAATGATTTTAACTTGTAAATTTGATGAATAGCATTTGTGATATTTTTTAATTAAATTATTTGTTTTTTTTCTGTTTTAAATATATGATAAATAATAAGATTTTTTAGTATTCTACACGTTTGTTTCAAGATCTACCATGTGATTCGCGTTTTTTTATTAAGTAGCGTAAAAATTGGATGGAAGATCTTATCAAAAAAATTTGCACTATAACGTGTTAGACATTTTAGATGCCTGTGAATATTAAATTCTACTTTGATATCATAAAATGTTGTTGAGGGTAGTGAGTGAATTTCGATGGAAGAAACTCACTTAAGGTAGCTCATTTGAATAACCAGGGATCAAGTCCCCCGACTATATTATGTAGGAATTTGACTATTAAATCGATAAGTTATGATTTAATATAATTTACTGTTGAAAAAAAAACACTGTTTAATAAAAATCATTGTGAAAATCCCATCCACATGTCTTTAACGACATGTGCATGCATGCATGTTCTTTTTCTTCATTATTTACTTAAAAATTAAACCTTATAATTTGTAGTTTTTAAATAAATAACTAAAAGTAGTTGTATTAAATCTTCACTTTATTCTAATTTAATGTTCTCCAAATACAGAGTTAGTTAAACTAATCAATGTTTTGTAATTCTCTTGCTTGTTAATTACAGAAACTAAAAGTAGTTGTATTAACAATAATTAGCAAACATAAACACTCAAAGTTTTACGTTTAGTCACATCGGTAGTTATAGTATGTTGAATTGTTAAGAGACATATTAACGTTTAGTTAACGCAGCTAACACTTTCACAATGTCTTGTACTTAAAGGCTTCTTGACTTGCCAACAAATTCTATGAATATATTTACCATGCAAACTAATTAATACAAATTTATCAATAAAATCCAAAATGAAATTAACAATAGTTAAATCAATGGCGTAAGAAGAAGTAAAATTTTAGCGATCTCATTTTTAGTAAAGGAGAAAATTCGAGGTTTAATCCTTATACATTATTTATGACTTGTGTAGAATTCTGAATTTCTATGTCGAACTTTTAAAATATTTAGAATTCATGAATTTGTTTGCTTGAAAGCTACAAACACTAATAAAGATTTAGTATTTTGTTTAGGCTTCACGTGGTAAACGCACTTGAATAAATGAGATAAAACTGAATACTTTTAAGTAACTAACAAATATTAATTTCATGTAGTAAACCGAATAAATTATTAGAGTACAAGAAGAATCAATGAAATGAAAATAATGTCAACTAATTTACTGGTTTTTAAATCCCGTTTTTATTACTGCATGTAGGGGATTCGATTCTGGTGTCTTAAAAATTTGTAAAATGATTATACTAATAGGGCCACTCTTCTCGGCCAAAATAAATGTTTTTTTTTTCAACGGCAATATTATAAAATGCAAAAGTGCACAACCATGATTCTCTACAATCAACTATATAACATATCTCTCTTACAAACCTGGCGAGAGTGTCAAGTATATTGTTGAGATCACGTCGAATTCCAAAATAGATGTTTCTTAAAAACTACATTTATTAAATTTATTTGATTAAAAACAAAGGTATATTTTATTTGATCAAACACTTCACGAATGCAAATGAGTTGAATTCATAATTAGTTTTTTGTTTGGGTTGAAAAACAAAAATTAAGTTTTTTTGTGTCGTTCTAAGCCTATTTAGACCTTATGAAGATAGGCCCATGAAGTTATATGGGCCTTATATGGGTAAAACAAATGGATGCTTAACACGTGTCGCCAATCGCGAAGCTGCGATGAACGGTGAATGTTTTATCGCCGGGAAATTCCCCATCTTCGCATGAAGAAGACACCTTTGAGCCGTAAGTTTCTCAGTTGACAGATAATTTCGAAAAGAGAATCCAGAAAAAGGGTCTGGGCTGACCTTTTTAGGGAGAGAGAGAGAACGAGAGAGATTTTCAAAGGTCAGTGTGTGAGTATCGAATTTCTAGTTTGTGGCAATGAATCTAAAAGGATTGTTATAGTTTCTTTTGTATATAATCGGAGAGAATCCTTGTGCACCCCAAAAAAATGATTTTTTGGTGTTTGATGATATTTGTGTGTGAGAAAGAGATGTGCTTGTGGTTTGCAGGAGGAAGAGGAAGACACGAGTGTGAGAGATTTAGAGGGAGAGAGGAGTGGTCGCAGAGCAAGAGAGAGTTTTTGAGTGTGTTAGGGTTTCAATTCCTCTACAGATCTATACTACTTTCTTCTCATGGAACGAAAACTTGTGGTAATTCGGTTCTTTTCACTCGCATTGATCCTCGGATTTCGAAATCTTCTTTACATTTCGTTCTTAGCTTCGGCCAATTGATCTAGTTTCGATGCTTTTATTTGCAATTTGATTCATTTATAGGTTTTGGGAATCCCGTGGGATATTGACTCCGATGGGCTTAAGGATTACATGTCGAAATTTGGAGACTTGGAGGATTGTATCGTCATGAAGGTTTGCAATTTGAATCACTATAAGTTTTGTCTAATTTCGACTTGATTCCATCATCTGAAGGTTTTAATGCCTAGGATCGATCAACTGGAAGATCTCGTGGATTTGGATATGTCACTTTTGCTTCAGCTGAAGATGCAAAGGTTGAATTACTAAGTTGCATGTTTGTTTCAGTGGTCGCTGGATACTTTTTCTGGAAAATCTTTCTGAGTGTGTTTGTTCTCTTGAGAACTTGTAGGACGCTTTGAAAGGTGAACATTTTTTAGGCAACAGGATCTTGGAAGTAAAAGTGGCTACACCAAAGGTTGGTTACATGGATTTTGTTGAATCTAATAAGGCATTAGTTTCTGTTTACTACAATCTTTTTCCAAGAGGGTTTATGTTATTTTCCCAGGAAGAGATGAGACAGCCTGCAAAAAAGGCGACGAGAATCTTTGTTGCCCGAATTCCTTCTTCAGTCACTGAATCAAACTTTCGAAGGTAATTGGATTGACTTTGATGTGTCTTATTTTCCAAAATGGTTTCTGATTGCTGTGGAAAATATAAGCATTGCTTGTGTACTCTTATGCAGCCATTTTGAGAGGTATGGGGAAATAACCGACTTGTATATGCCTAAGGTAATCAATCATTTTATAATTGTATCTTTGATTATGTCAAACACTTCGAATAGTTTGTTGTCAGATCTGGCACAGTTCTTTAGCTTTTTGTGCCTCCTGGATTTGATATCGTTTTCTATTTTAGGATCACAACTCAAAGCAACACCGAGGAATTGGGTTTATCACATTTGCTAGTGCTGGTCAGTTTTTGCTTAAATCTCCTTCGGGATTGCGTTTATATATTTTAATGACAGGGCTTTCTTTACAAGTTTGATTATCCAACTCGCAAGAAAGAAACCATAAGATTCTGTCACAATTCTAGTTTGGAGTTCCATATTAACCTATTTGAGATTGTTTGTAGTCAGAAAAACCTTTTGTTTTGTGATTTCAGATTCAGTGGAGGATCTAATGGAAGACACACATGATCTGGGAGGTACAACGGTTGCTGTTGATCGGGCAACACCAAAAGAGGATGATCATCCGCCTAGGCCACCACCTGTTGCTAGAATGTCGCGTCCACCTGTGGCGATTGCAGGTGGATTTGGAGCTCCAGGTGGTTATGGAGCTTATGATGCTTATATTTCTGCAGCTACAAGATACGCAGCGCTCGGTGCTCCGACATTGTATGATAATCCGGCATCGTTTTACGGAAGTAAGATACACAATATTATTCCAATATAGTAATTAAGTACAAAGAAGTTTCAAATCGTTGAAAGAAATTTTCACTTTGACATAGGAGGAGAACCAACGAGGGGGATGGGGAATAAGATATTTGTTGGACGCCTTCCTCAAGAAGCAACCGTTGATGATCTTCGTGATTATTTTGGGAGATTTGGCCGTATTCAAGATTGTTATATTCCAAAGGTGAGTCATAAATTGTGATATCATACACAGAAAACATTTATAAAGGCATTAAAGACAGAAAACATTTATAAAGATATTAAACATTCATCTATTATATATAGGATCCGAAGAGAAGTGGACATAGAGGTTTTGGATTTGTTACCTTTGCTGAAAATGGTGTTGCAGATCGTGTAGCTCGAAGATCTCATGAAATCTGTGGACAAGAGGTAATAGCAAAGGCTTTATAATTCATGCTCTAGCATATTAGGCTTGGTGAAATACACTGATATGATGTTCGGTCTAGGTAGCCATAGATTCAGCAACACCTCTTGATGAAGCAGGACCTAGTGCGGGTGGAAGTTCCATGTTAAGTTCTTCTCGTCCTGAATATTTTGGTGGCTATGGAGGTCCAATGCGCACTTTTGGTAGAATGTATGGAGGCATGAGTTTGGAAGATGTAAGTAGACAGATATATAACCAAAAACACTAATCAAAGGTTCTTTATATATACAACTTGATTCTGACCATTTCTTATTAAACTAAATCTGCTAGTGGGGATATGGGACACCAAATGCAAGACAACCAAGATCAGATTGGAGGTACCGGCCATACTAATCACAAGAAGACATATCTTTGGCTTTGTCATTTGTATAAACTTCACTTGTCTGCTAGATTTCAGAATCCTCAGGATCAATTAAATTGAAGCTTTTTTTTAATGATTTATCTGGGAACCAGTGAACCTGCTATGCGATGGGTGTATCATGCAGACAAGTAAAAATTGAAACAGATAAAGCTTTACAAGAAAATTTCGAAGTGTACATTTGTTTTGTTCTTTGTTTTGTTTCTAAGAGAATTTAAAGAGCAGATGAAGATTTTCTGCAATCAACACGAGGAGCAAAGCAAGTCATGAAAGGGGTCATGAAAGTATGTCTTCGGACAAGATGAGTGATCTTCACTGAGTTTCTGGAGATTTGATGATTTTCTTGTTGTTCATGTTCACTCCTCATCTCTTGTGCTTTCATCTTAGCTGTTTGAAGCTTGTTCAAAATCTTATCCATTGATGCTGATTTCTTCTTCTCCAGCTTCACCTGTTGATTAATTCAAGCCAAAGATAAATCAGTGTATTATTTCTCATGATCTGGTTGATGGTTTGTGACTGAGGATCTAATATATAAGCGAAGGAGAACCTCAAGTTTTCTAATGGCGGCTTCTGCTTTCGCCTTCTGCAGATTTTCCCAAGCTGCTATCTTCGCTTCCTCTCTTTGCAACCTGCAAATATTCAAATTAATGGCTAACCAATGAAAAGAAACAGATACAAATAATCCATGTGTAATTACTTGGAAAGAGTCATGGCTGGTTCTGAGATATCCCAAGAAGACGATGAAGCAGAAGCTTCAGAGTTAACTTCAACCTCAGGTTGCTCTCTCCTGATAATCGTAGAAGATATTGCTCTTCTCTTCGGACGCTTAATCATCTTTGCTCCTTTATCCATTTTCACCTCTCTAACTTCACTTCTACATGGAGGAGGCTCAATCACTGAAACAACCAACGGTGGAGATGAATAGTGAAGCTCTTGAGGAGACTGGTGATTATTATTATTAGGAATCATCTCTTCTGGGCTCATCTGAGTAGCTATATCTCTTCTTGAAACCACCGGAGATTGCGCCGCCGTCCTCATCTCTGCTTTTTCCTCTGTAAAAGTTTCATTGTTTCAAAATCGAGAAAGCTTAGATCTTGGACATGATTAATTCACCAAAAGTGAGTCTCTTTACAATTTCTGAAGATTCAAAGAGGCCTCCTTTCAGATTCGTTAGAAAGATGAAACAAAGAGTATGTGTTTTGTTTACCAGCATCAGTTTTGGAGCTAAGAGATGAACTTTCTTCACTCATTAAATCCACCCAGCTACGGCTATGTCCATGTCCAGGTCCATAGCCATCACAACCAGCACCACCGACACTCCCTCTGAATACTCTATCAGCCCCTAAAACTCCCGTTGAGAACGGCGAACCAGCCGCCATCAAACCTTTCGGAGGAGCTTCCATCGGCCGCATCGTCATCCTCGGAGAATATTGATAACACCCAAGCGCCGACGAAGAAGACGTCGGCGGATGTGAATGTGTAAACGTAGGAGGAACAATCGGACCGCTCTTGGATTTCTGCCGTCTCTGTTCAGAAAACTGAGAGCTCACTGAGGAATTTTTACAAACACCAGGAGTGTATGTCGCTACTGGACTACAAATCCACCGTTCAGCATCTTCCCATTTCGACGGTATAGCTCTACCACTGTAAAACGGCGTCGTTAAAGCGGAAGCAGAGCCGATGTGACGACGACCACCGTTAAGTGCAGTAGTAGAAGTCGAAGAAGAAGGATGAGGAACTCTCTCGGAGCTCCAACCTTTATTATCAGTGTAATTCGGAGCTCCAGGACTTAAAAACCCACCAAAACTGTTTGAAGAAATCGAAGTCTTTCTCATATCGAAAGCTCAAGAACAAATCTCAACTTGGAAAAACTGAAACTTTTTAAGAAATTGAACTCATTGTTGTTGACCAGAGATTCAACAGTGATGATGTAAAAGTGTTCAAAGGAGAGAATAAAGAAACTGCACTTTTTTGTGTTCTGTAATCTCAAAAGGTGAGAACTTTGAGAGGAGGAGAGAGACAGGAGAGATGAAGCCAGAAGAAAAAAGAGTGATTTTTATTTTATTTTGTTTTTGTTGGCATTAAGACAAGTGTCGTGGCTGGTCCGATCATTAACCCACATAAACTTTTACAAAATGACAAGAAATCTCTAACATTTGTTCA
Source organism: Lepidium sativum (assembly GCA_023374145.1). Taxonomy (NCBI): domain Eukaryota; kingdom Viridiplantae; phylum Streptophyta; class Magnoliopsida; order Brassicales; family Brassicaceae; genus Lepidium; species Lepidium sativum. Next base: position 7,377 of record JAKUCM010009175.1, on the reverse strand, counting down.
ATTTTAAACTCTCTTCTTTTTTTCTTTCTTTTTGGGATAATGTAATTTCACCATTTTTGTTCTTACACACTCTTCAATGTGTTGATTTCTTTTATTTTCTTTTGTGAATTTTTTTTCTCAACATTATAGTTGATCCATTAGCCAAATTCTTGCAAATGCAAGCAGTGAGACTCAATACTAGGATGTGCAAGTGTGCATGCCTCTTGTGGACTTACCGCTTGCCACTAAACTAAATGCCACTTGAAATTTGAAATTTGAGTAGAAACAAAATGTAAATTTGGGAGAAAATAAACGAATTAAGATTTTAGTTATTTGTTTAGTTAGTTATTACAAAGCTACCCACAACTCTTCCATGTGACTCTTTCTGCTCCTTTTGTTCTTTCGATAAATTCAGACTCTTTTGTCGCTTCTGTTAATAGGCTTCTCATTTTTGTTTTCTTTTTTCTTTTTTTTCTCAACTCATTTTGACATTATTTTTACTTTTACAGTTATAATGTCTTTTTCAGTAGTAGTATATTGCTTCTGTATACCTAAAAACAATCTTGTAGCTTTGCATTACTTTTGTTTTTCTTATTGATAAAATGAGTTATGCAGAATTTGTTTATCCAGTCAATATAAAATATTGCTTGAAAACATTTCGCGTGCATCTAAATTCGTATAACGATTCAAAATTAATACAATTTGTTTGAAAATTTTATTGAGATCGTAAAATTAGTTTTTCTAAACATGATTTTCGGCTTTACCATTTATTAGTAATTCTTAGAGTTCTGAATCACAAAACAGATGATGTCGTTAGAAATAAAAAACATGATATTCGGCTTTTGGTACTTGCAATTTCACAGCTGGAAAAACATGATATAACGTTATCTAATGATCGCATGGGGATGGTCAAGCAGACGACAACACATACTAGTCTCGTTGTTATTAAATGCAGCATTGATTTTTCGAACAAAACAAATCCATCAATTATATCAATTGTAATAAATAAAACGATGTCAAAATAGAAAAATATTGATTTTCTAGTAATAATTCATGTTGGGTCAAAAAAGAAAACAGAAATCTGAGAATGGGTCCAGTTAATAAAAAACCCATGAAATATTGTGACAATACTCCATCATTTCATATCGTCCTTATCTGTTAAATGGAATTTATGAAGTGATATAGAGATCATATCAATAAATTAAGAGGTAAGCACCTAATTTATGGTTACATAAATCTAATTAAAGCATCTTCTATGTATAACTTATATACCTTATTCACAAGAAAACAAATCTCTTTTCATGAATCCAACAAAACCATATTTTACCATTGGCTAATACATTAAGTCCCAGTCAAATATTATTTAGAAGACAAAGAGCAGAAAAAAGCACACATGACAATGGTATTAAATATAAGAGAAATGGGGCAACAAAACCTTTTGTCTTCAGAGATAAGAGTTTCCTTTCTTCAGTGCCTTGACTTGTCTCTTCGCCTGCAAAGATACTCGTATATGTTTAGTAAGCAAAAGCAAATTAAGCCACCATTTTGGGAAAACATGTAATGTAAAGCCTGCGGTTTGCATTTTACCTGGGAGAGTAAGATGGAGATCTTCCGCGTGAGCGTTTTGGAGAGCGTGATAGCGACCTAGATGGAGACCTAGACCGTGACCTTGAACCATGCCTCCGCGATCTCCTGTTTCTGCTTCTGCTTCTGCTTCGTCTGTATCTTCTGCAAGCAAAACATTTTTGTAAAAGAAATTAATAGGGAGAAGGAGAGATAATCCTGTAGTCAGTTGTATCGGTGAGTCTTGAGAAAAACGGATCCAATCAGCTAAGAACCGATAACTTCCTTCTCATCTTCACAAATCCCCATTCTAATCAGGAAGCAAATATGATAATTTTATTAACAACCTCGGTGGTGGTGATCGACTATAACTCCTACTACGGCTGCGGTGCCTATTCCGACTTAACCGGCTTGTTTCCGCTAGTTTCTCCAACCTTTGCCGCTCCTGTTCTTGTTTCTTCGCAGTCTCTGTTGCAGAGTCTTTCTTAACTGTATCATATGATTCATCCACCATCTCAGTTTCTAACAGAAAATGGAGTTAAACTTAACTAAATGTACTGAATATCACAACACTTAAGATCTTACTTTGTTTTGTTAGCTGTTTGTTCATGATTCTCTTCAGTCTTTCTTGGGGAGTTTCTTTTTTCTCTGCTTGCACCTGCTTCGAAGAGGAGGTACCTGCTTTGGAAAGCTTCGCTAGTGCTGTGGAAGCACTGCAAGTAGAAGAAGGAAGCAAGGTACCAATTCATAAGTACACTAACGGATATAAAAACACCCAAAAGAGCAACCAGAAACATGAGATACATCCATACCTCACTATCGGTTTAGCAGGTTTAGCAATCTTGTCCTTCTCAAGGGATACCCCAGATGCAGGATCAACATGCAGAGCTTCAAGAATCTGTCCCGACGATGGTCTGCATGGAAATAAAATATTATAATTTCCTACTCTATCGACCATAATAAGCAAATTTCATTCAAGTTTAAAAGTGGTTCCAGAATGGAAGCTTCTAAGTTCCCCCTTGTTGTCACATGTAATCAACTAGTTAGTACCAAATTTATTCTACAACAAGTGTTTCCCCAAACCAATAAGTGGGGAGTAAGTGGCTATCTTTGCAAGAACTAGAGGTAGAGTGCTCCGACCGGTTTAATAGATCAATCTGAAATTGTGGTGAACGCGGTGGGGAATATCCTTCAAACTTTGGACTACCAACATCTCCAGAGCCTCCAAATTCAGTTATATATTCTATTTTTGGTTTGCTTATTTCGTCGGAATGACCTCCACGTCCACTCCGCCTTGAGTATGATGGAGAATATGACCGGGATCTGGATCTTGATCTGTAACAATACAAAAAAGAAAAAATAAGCTATTATTTTCCTAATTTTTTAATAGTTGGTATGACATAAGAACAGGCTAAAACGATAAAAACCTTCTTGAGCGCGGATAAGCCTCATAAGTAGGACTCCTTCGAGACTCCCTGTGAATTTAGAAGCACCATGTCAATGAGTTAAACATTACACTTGACCTAAGCTTCCTTTTCGCTTCCTTGTGTGTCATACTACTATATTACCTGTATGGATCATGATGAATCATTGCCCTTCCAACACTCCTTGAAGTCTCTCTTTCTCTATCCCTCTCTATCCTAGAAACTTTTCTTCTTTCCTTGCGACTTAGTTTCTTCTACATTTCCATAAATTTTGATTCAGTTCACAGTCATCGATTGATATGCAATGGGAGGAAAACAATGAGCCTTGCAACTTACAACTGAAGGATCCCCTTTGATAAGTTCTTTTTGCCTTTTCTCTTCCTCTTTTGCCTTCTTATCCATATAAACGAGCCACCCATATCGCTTAACACCAAACTGTTTGGCAATTATTTCCATTCCCTCATCATCGCTATCATTACTGTCAAATTCTTCCTCGTCATCATCATCATCCTCTTCATCATCAACATCGTCTTCCTCTGCATCCAATGAATCATTTTTTCCGTTTCCAGCATAAGAAAATCCAACCTGTGAATACGTGCCTTTGTTTGCAGGTGGTTGAGCTGGTTGTGCTCTACAGAAAACATACAAAAACAGAACAAAATTAGTGAGTAACTAGATGATCAATTGTAATCACAGCAAGTACTAATAAGACTAACTCAGAAGAAAAATGTACCTTGACCCTGGGAAGGGTGCAGTAAGTTTGGCCTCGAGCTCTTGGTGGACATGTAGCAAACCCTCCTCATCAGAAACTGTTCACAGTATGAAGCATTATCCCAGTGACTCTTATCTCAATTACTCAGAAATTTGACTCGAAGGCCGATTTTCCTTGAATTGTTTTATGATCCAAAAAACAAACAGGAAACAAATATATCGGAAGGAGGAAAAGGTACCGACATCCTCTACGCCGATGCTTAATTAAATCCCGATAACGCTCAAAATTAACAAACTCTTCAACTTCTTCCTCCTCTTCTGTTTTCTTATGAGGCCGTATGCTTTTCGAACCAGCCTCACGCACAAAATCCAGAAGAGCACGGCCATCAAATCTACACGTTAAAGTACAACAATGGCCAACTCGATCACCTATTCCAGAATTAGGAAGTAAATCAATAGAATCGATAAACCCTAAAACTAATTCAATACCTATCAATCATAACATCTTGCTTCCCGTTCCAAGGAATCCTGATACAAAAAATCGTTAAGCTTCGATAGATAATCAAGCCGAATTGAAAAAAAATCGAAGCAATACAAGAATTATTCGATAAGGGATCGTCATTACAGGCCCTGTTGATCCTCGGTGGCTTGGTAAAGACCATCATCTCGGAAGATACGATAGCGTGATCCAACTGCTTGAATCGACTGAATCGGATCTCCTCGGCGTTTGGCCAAGTAAATAGCTCGCCGCTGTGCTCTTTTCCGAGCGGCGTCCATCATATCGTGCACTTTCTTCTCCGATCTTCTCGCTTCATGCCACATCTTCTCTTTCTCTCACAATAATCACTTCCTTGACTCTCCAATCTCGGAAACCCTAACTACTCTCTTCAATTGGAGAAATTTCTCAGGCGATACTTCTTTTTCCGACGACTAGTTATGCTATAATATGAACCGTCTGATGCAAATTCGACAAATAGATCTACACTCTGTCCACGTGTCCACTATGAGGATGTGCTTAACGCTTACATGCGTAAGATTTCAGATGAAACCTTCTGGTATCTACAGAGGTTTTGCTAATTTCGAGTTTAATATAAACCGGTCGTTGAAAGTGGTATTTTACATAAACCGGTCGTTGAAAGAGCTGCATCACTAGTTTTTTTTTTTTTTTTTAACTGCTAGCTGCATCACGAGATAAACGTCTTTTCGATCCTTCTGATATACTTAATTAATCAAATTTTATTCTAAAATTGATCTTCTGATATACAAAATTTGTCTTTGAACTGATTTTTTAAATTAAAGACAAAAAAAAAGATCAGTGGTGGTGTCCAAAAATCTGGAACCTGTGATTGAAATCACTTTAATTCGAGGTAAGTATAGTGGCAACGTGTGAGGTTTTTTTTTTTTGTCAACGGCAAATTATATTGGACTACAACTGGCCGATTCAATAGACAAATTTTTACATAATGTAGGCGGGGGACTCGATCCCTGATTGTGTAAATAAGCTACCTTATGTGGACTTACCGCATGCCACTAGGCTAAGAGCCATTTGCAACGTGTGAGGTTAACATAAATAATTACACTATAGAACTTAATCGTGTAGATCATATTGCATTTTATATCAAATTCATTGGAACACTTTTTTTGCCAATGATAGATTATATTGGGCCACAATTCACCGGTTTAATAGTCAAATTCCTATATAATATAAGTGAATATTTGATCCCTATTTATACAAATAAAATGTCTTAAGTAGATTTACCGCCGGCGATTAGACAAAAATCAATTTACAAAATTCTTGGTTTGAGTTCACGAAGTTACTCAACAACAAAAAATAATGATGTGAAAGATATAAATATGAAATCTTCATTATTATTTTTTTGTCAATGGCAAATTATGTTGGGCCACAACTGACCGGCCCAATAGCCAAATTCTTATATAATGTAGGCATGGAGACTCGATCCCAGATTATACAAATGCGCTGCCTAAATTGGACTTACCACCAGCCACAAGATTAAATATCATTTGCATATGAAATTTTCATTATGACTCATTAATTACCCATGTTCTTTTTTGGATAAAAATGTTTCCATAAAAGAACTCTCATTTAAATGGGCCAAAGTTGGTTAGAAATTGTTTAACCAATGTCCCAATCTGAACTCAGAATTCTGTAATTTCCTAATGGTTTGTATTTATGTAATACGTGTTACGTCTCTGTCTATTGTTTCCACAATAATATTCTAAAATATAGCTCGGGATGAGATGAGAGATATGCAACAACGTACAAGTTTTAGACTATGCACATAAAAAATTATTATTTTTTCTTTTCTACTTATTTTATCTTAACATATTTATTGTTTATATATGATACATTGATGTCAGAAGTATTCAAAAGTAACAAGTTTTATCTTAGTTAGAAAATACATTATATGGTTTAGTATAAGTTCGTATAATATTTTAAGGAAATCATTGCAGAGCTTATAATACCATGCGTAAAGAGATTAATTGTTAGATATTATTGTATTTTAGTAAGTCAAAATTGGTCCATCCCGACTTTTCAATTTGGAGAAAAAAGTTCTTCGTGATTAAGAAATCTGAAAGAGTAAAAAAAGTCTAAAATGAGTTACTTCAACTTGAGTGAAAATGAAAAATAAAATAAAAATAAAGCTCTAGTATTGAACTTTCAAAATAAGTATACTGTATATATTCTTGTAAGTTAGGTTCCAATTATAAATATAGTAAAATTATGAAATATCGGAATATAAATAAACTATGCGGGATAGAATTGTAAAATCATTTTAACAAACGATATTCACATTGCAATTCTTTTTTTTCTTTTGTCAATTTTAGGTAGAATAAGGAGACATAAACCAGAATTTTAAATCATTACATCACTGAATTAATTTCATAATTTTTGTAAAATGACCAATAGAAGATGTGTTTTGAGTTCCATACAACAACTATTCAACTATCCAATAACTATCGCAGGTAGAAGATTTGATTCCTGGTACATAAAAGATTTGTAAAGTGACAACACCACTAGGCTATATGCGACCGTCCTAGACCCAAGGCCGAGAACGTTATTTTTTCTTTTTGGGTTAGAAATTTTAAAAAATTTTTTAGAAATGGCCTATAATTTTTCTAAAGGTAAAAAAGGCCTAAAATTATTTTGGAAACTTAAAAAAATTGGTCCATAAAAATTTTAAATAACAAAAATAGCCTAAATGTTTAAAAAAACTATGGAATGTCCAAAATTTTTTGTTAATACAAAGTCAAAAATATTTATATTAAAAAGAAAAAATAAAATTTTTGCCCAGAGACCTACATAAATGTTGAGCCAGTCATGCATGTCTTCGGCAGTTAGTGTTTTTTTATTATTTAAAATAAATTTAGTTTTTCAAAATAGGTTACATGAGTAAATTGTTGAAAACGCTTGCCATTTTCTACAATTAAGACCTAAATTTTGAAAAAATTATTAAATACTAATTCGAGACCTTTTTTCTACAACCATGCAAACTATAACCTTAAGAGAGACTTACCAAATTTTAATGAATATTAATCTCTAGCAAATCTTGTCATCAATCAACGATAATAAATGTGGAATAAAAGCCAAAGGTGTTGGAAATAAATCCAAAGAATGTAGACGTAGATGTCGATGGATGATTTTAAGAACTTGAATTTGTCACGACTTACGTCTCTCTCT
>JAKUCM010009174.1:0-21783 GCA_023374145.1 Lepidium sativum | reverse complement strand
GAAGGAAAACAGAACAAAAATGGAAAACGTGCATATCAAATTGAGGTAGATGCTGCTGCACCAGGACTCCCCGACTGAGAAAGATTTAACCACAAATCAGAAATGGGATCAGGAGAAACATAAGTGGAAAAGTATACGATGAAAATATCAGACGTGTTGAAATCAAATGGAAATCGTATCCTATATGCATTATCATTTATGCGCTCAAGTACTTAAAGTGGTCTGATCTTCTTAGCCTTGAGCTTGTTGTATGCATGACTTGGCATACAATCCTTGGTAAGAGCAGCCCAGACTAAGTTTCCAACATTGAATACAAGACGACGAGGGATGCTTGTCACAGTGGCCTTATATTTGGTAGAGGAAGACTCTAAATTAGCTATCACTGCAGCGTGTGTAACAACAATGTCTTGAACAAATGTTGCGGATGAACCATGGTGCGATTTTCCGCATATACCATAATTTACCTTAAAAGGAATGAAGCCATAGGTCCAATATACCACATAATTGTGTGCAAACTGGAAGCTTGGAATCCCAACATTTGATAGCCTCGCCTACTAAACACCGAATTAAATTAACCAAGGACTGATTAACCACTTCAGTTTGACCATCGAACTGAGGATGATAAGCAAAACTCATATTCAAACTAGTATCCAACAACTTCCACAATGACCGCCAAAAATGGTCAAAAAGCGAGAGTTTTGATCAGAGATAATAGAACTTGGCAGCCATATAAACGATAGATTTCTCGAAATAACAAAACCGCGACTTAAACAACATATGTGGTACGTTTACAAGGAATGAAGTGAACCATTTTCTTAAAACCGATCCACAACCACAAAGATAGAGAACGAAGACTCATTGAGTTATTGGAAGACCGATGACAAAATCCCTACTAATGTTTGTCCATGGTTGTGTAGGAATGGACAAAGTCATGTAAAGACCAACATTAGAATTGTGTCTTTTAGATGTTTGACATGTAATACAACACTCCACAAAACGCTCCATGTTCTGCCGAAGACACGGCCAATAGTATTAAGTAGCAACGGTCATGACCCACATGGCCCTCCTTATGTATCTCAGAGATCAGCTGCAACCGCAAACTACAATCTGTGATGCATAAACGAGTATCTTGAAAGAGATAACCATCATAGATAGTATAATTTATTGCACGACCAGACTGAACATCCTCCCATATACGACGAAAGAAAGGATTTGCGAATAAAGATCAACGAAGGCACTAAAACGAGGAACAGAGACATGTAAAATCACCAAAAGAGAAGCATCGACCACACGATTATTGGAGCAAAAAGTGTGTTTAATCATAAAAGTAAACTGCTGTAAATACCCAACCCACAAAGCATGGCGTGACGAAACCTTATCATGCGAGTGAAGATGCTTTAAGGCATCATGATCTATGTAAATGAGAAACTCCTTATGAAACAAGTAATGACTCTAATGCTTAATAGGTTGAACAATGGCATAAAACTCAACATCATAATTACTATATCAGGAACAAGCACCAGAAAGCTTTTCACTAAAGAAAGTAATAGGGCAACTTTGTTGACTTAAAACAACACCAATCCAGACTTAAAAGCATCATAGTGGAGCTCAAAAACCAAAGTAAAATCTGAAAGAGCAAGGATGGGGACGAACTCAATTTTTCTTTGATTAGAAGAAGGCGCGTGAAGCTTCCAGAGTCCACACAAATGAGCCATCCCTAATACAATTGTTAATTGGCGCCATCAGACTGCTAAACTGCAGAACAAAGCGTCGATAAACGAAGCTAACCCATGAAAGCTATGAGTTTCTGACAAGGTGGCTGGTATTTGATAGTAGAGACCTTCTCAGGGTCGACAGACAAGCCTTGAGCCGAGACAATATAGCCCAAAAATTGAACCTTAGGTGAACCGAACTCACACAACTTCAAAGTAGCAAATAGTTGGGCGCGACAAAGTATGAGAAGAATGTCGCGTAAGTGCCATAGATGACCATCCGACAAAGAACTGAAGATCAAAATATCACCAAAGTAAACCACCACAAATTTACCTATAAAAGGTCGGAGTGCTTGATTCATGATACGCAAGAATGTGCTAAGCACATTTGTTAATCTAAAGGCATCACAAGCCATTCGAAGAGTCCTTCATGTGTTTTGAACGCTGTTTTCAACTCATCATCGAGGTGTATGCGAATCTGATGGTAACCACTCTTAAAATAGAGTTTAGAGAAGACAAAAGTAGTACCAAGTTTATCAAAAGGATCATCAAGATGCAGAATAGAAAAATAATGTTGGACTGTAATCTTCTTAATGGCGTGACCATCCACACACATTCGCTGAAAACCATTTTTCTTGGGTATTAAGAGAGAAGGATCATCACACCGACTTAAAATTTCACGCAGAAAGCTTTTAGAAACCAACTCTTCAACTTGTCAGTGTGAATCTTCATGCTCATTGGGACTCATCTGATAGTGAGGTCGATTAGGAAGGAAAGCATCAAACACCAAGTTAATCTGATGTTGTATATCACGCAAAGGAGGGAGACCAGACGTTAAATCATTAAGAAACCCATCTGGAAACTCGCAAATTACACCAATAAACTCTGTTGGGATAGATAGAGAAGTGGTAGAACTGAGAAGAGTAACAAACGAAGCCGCATGACTCAAAACAGAGGTAGAAACAGAGGAGGAAAAATAGATCATTATCTATTATATATAAAGATATAACATGTAGATATATAAGCCAAAAAAATTATAGATAAAGGTAAATTACTATTATAAAGTAAATTTAAAGTTTATTCTTACTAGATAAGATTAATATAAATTTAAAAGTTAAATCAATTATATGTAATGTATGCTTACAACAAATTTTTGTTCTTTGGTCCTTTGTTTCCGTAAATTCTCTGAAACTGAATCGACAATTTTACGGTGAAGTGGACGCAAAATTCTGATAAGGTTTACATAACAATTAACTAACCAGACATTGAAGATGTAAAGTTGAAACTTGAGATGCATGGCAAATTCTTCTTCTTTGCTACAAGTGGAGCTAGCAAGACATCGTACAAGGTGGATCTTGATATCTTCAATAATTTTAATGTGAGCGAGAGTATGGCTAGTCTGAGCTCAAGGCATACATGTTACCTGGTTAAGAAAGCTGATAGCAAATGGTGGAACAAATTGATTAAACAAGAAAAGGAACCTCATGTGTACTTGAAAGTTGATTGGGATATATGGGTTGATGAAGATGAAGAAAAAAGAGGATTAAATATGGACTTTGGAGATTTCCATTTCAATAGTCTTAACATGGGTGATATTGAAGACACTGGAGATGAAGATGAGAACGAAATTACGGTGGAAACGAATTAATGGAGCAGAGAATATTGCAGACAAAGGAAACCCAGAGAAAGATGAAGCAACATAAATTGTGAAGAAAGATTAAGTTTATGTTGATGTGATTGTTGTAATTCTCATGTGCAGTTTTCTTTGAAATTGAAATGGTATGTATGTGGCAAACATAAGATGTTATAATGGTATTAAAAAAACGCTAGACATTTGCACGAAAAAATACCAAACATACTTCTTTTTACGGGTCTATTCCATGAACATAGTATGCTCTTCCGTACCATACTCCCTCCATTTCAGAACTACATCACTAAATGGTATATCTCCGAGATAGAGTCAAGCAAAATACTTTCTCGCGTAATAAAGAAAGAAAGTTTTTATAAAAATATTATTCAGAGTCGGATGAATATTTAGAAGATGATGATTCATTAGATGTCTCAAAATCTTCAAGATTATTTTATGAAACTTCCAACATACTGTTTAATATTGGATATTCTGAATTAACTAAAGATCTATCTTCAATTGTATGATCAATGATGACAAGAAAACTAGTTGATATTTGATGCAACATATCATATTTACCATCATGTATAACCCTTCCTCTTGGATTTATTTTAGTAACTGTGATCCAAGAGTTTTGTGGCGACATCGCATTTAATATGTTATCTCTGCATTTAATGCATTTTCATCTAACTTATTACCCGTTAACAGTTATATTATCCGATAAAACATGTCATTACGCAGATGTTATATGTTACCACATTTATGAATTGATAATATATATTAACCGTTAACTCATATATTATATGTTAAAACATATGTGATTATGCATAAATTATATGTTAATGCATATTACATGTTAACATATTTATTATTTGATAAACATATATTTGATTATATTGCTATTACATAATTTACCTGGTAACACATTTATTATCTCAAAAACATATATTTAAATAGCATAAACTTTGTGTGATAATATGTTTATTATATTATAATATAATATGTTTATGATCTGATAAAAATTATTAGTTCATTTACTACTTCATAAAATTTTATTGGAAATTGGAAACATAAAATTTGGGTATAGTGTTCATAGCAATTCTCTAAACCAGTTTTCATATTAAAAATCTGAATTAAGATGATTAAAAACAATAATTTCACTAACTAAATCTTATATCACCAATGTCATTATCCATCATAACGAAGGAGAGAAGAGATGAGAGAACATGTTGTGAACTGAATAAAAAAATAAAAGCAGATGGATTAGAGGAGAAGAGAACTTTATGGCAAAAGTTTGGAGAAGAAGAAAACAAGAAGAAGAGAGATAAGGGATAAGAGCAATGTCGCCTAGCTTTAGAGAGGTCTAAGGCGAACTTTAGTAAAAGGGGTCCTTTATAATATAAATATAATATAATTTAAAAAATTATATTGATAAACCAAAACAAAATAAAAAACAAACGATTAAGACATAATTTTCTTCCTTCTTTTTCAATAAACTCTGTTACCAAATTCTCATCATCTAAATTTCTAACTAGGTCTCTTTCTATAGATATGATTGATAAACCATTTAGTCTTTCTTGTGACATAGTTGATCGCAAATAAGACTTTAACAACTTTAGTTTTGAAAAACTTCTTTCAGCTGAAGCAACCGAAACTGGAATCGTCAAGAAAATCCGAAAAGCAATCCATGAGTTTGGATAACAATCTTCCATTCCTTTCAAGTAGTTCAACACTTCAATGGGTTTCTTGCATTCCCTTGGCAAAACATCTTTCAGAACTGTTAGTTCAAAATACAACTCATCTCCTATAACATCTCAATGATTTCCATGTTTTAAAAATACTTCAAGATTGGTACAAGATGTCTTTAAGTTATCATCACTTGCTGACTTCAGTTTCTCTAAATCAAATAGGAAACCAAAGGTTTGTTCATACTTTTGAAATTGCTCAAATCTTGTCTTACGAGAATAGAGAGCTTGATCCATGACTTGGTTGTAATAATTTATTCTAAAACTGTCTTCTGGAGATAAATTTACAGTTTCATCAATTATCTCTGATTCTTCACTAATTTTTATTTTTCTTTTGATAACACATTTTTCCTTTGTTGAAAATATGGCTTCAATTTCCATAGACTCTGCAATTACTTTAGCATCTGATTTTGCACTCTCAAAACCACTATCTCTATAATTTTGGAAAAAAGAAACAAGTCCCTTTAACTGGGAAAATGTGACTTCAATGTTCATGTCTTCTAACTGCAAACTCTTGCTTACAGTGTTGACTGCAAAGAGAACTTTGTACCAAATTACCATAGAGAGTAAAAATGCATAATTTCCAACATGTGTTTCACTTGCCAGAAGACACTCAACATCACTTTGGGCTTTTCGATCATCACTATTTTCTGCTATATGAATCAGAGCATTTCTTATTTTTGGAGCTTGAAATCTTACTACCTTGACACATTCAATATGATTCTCCCACCGAGTTTGCGACAAATTTTTAACTGACAAACCTCCCCCTACATCTTCCAATATCTTCCATCGCTTAGTCGAAGATGCAAATAGACAATAAATTCACTGAATTATCCTAAAAATGAAATGGCTTTTTGAGAAATGGTTGCCATATCACTATGAGCAAGATTAAGACTATGACAACCACATGGTATATAAAAGGCACGTGGTTGACGTCAATAAATCTCTCTTGTACTCCTTTATGTTTTCCCTTTATATTGGATCCATTATCATATCATTGTCCTCTCACATCATCATTACTTAAATTCAGAGAACCAACACCTTCTGAATCTCACTAAAAAGCCATTCACCGGATGTATCAACTTTCAAAAATGTAAGAAAAAATTCTTCTATCTTACCTGAACGTGGTGAAACATCAACACATCAAAGGATAAGTTTCATTTGTTCATGATGACTAATATCAAGAGTGCAATCAACAATAACAGAAAAATATTTTTCCCCTTGAATCTGTTTTATGATCATGTCCTTGACTTAATTAGCTATCCGTTTTATTAACTCATTCTGGATTTTATTACTGAGATAATGATAATGAGATTCACCATCTTCAAACCGTCTAACATGTTCTCTCATTACCGGATCCCATTCAGCCATCATGTCAATAAAACTTAAGAAGTTTTCATTACCGTCCACTCTTACCTTTTCGTTTTTTCCATGAAATGCTAAATTCTGTTTCGCAAGATTTTTTACCAAGGAAAAAACTCGAAGCATCACATCTTTCCAATGATTCCTCTCTTTGTTGAGTTCTTCTTGCACATAGTTATCAATTGTTTCGTTTTTTTTCAGCCTCAATTCAAGTTCCATCCACTGACTCATGCATTTAATATGCTCATGACTAGTCTCATGCTTCTTAATTCTTTCCAAAATATTTTTCCAATCACCAAATTCCTTAGATGCGAGATAACTTGGATTTTTGTCTTAAGTGAACAACTTACAACAAAAACAAAAGATTTTATCTGATGTTTTTGAATAAATTAGCCAACGCCTATCTTGTTTCTCTCCATTACTCAAATATCTCAAATAATATGTGTGGGAGAAATGTCGACCATTAGTCTTATCTCTTGGAAATTTGAAATCAATTGCATATCTTGTTGCAGAACATTTTCTAACCATAATATGTCGTAATCCATAATCAACTTCTCCCCAATTTCCAAGATCATATATATCAAGAAGTTTATCATGCTCTTCAAAATTCGCATTTTTCCCATCTATATTCACTTGTGTCCCTTCTTCCTCTGTATTGAGATTTTTATCCTCTTCTATGTTAACATTATCATCCTCTTTTCGGTTGATATTCTCATCCACCTTTTGTTCATTAACCTCCACAAAATCACTAGAACTTTCAGGTTTTGTAAGAAACTTGATTAAAGAACCTGCTTGTGATTTCACAAATGGATCATCTTTATTTTTCTATTGTCTTTTTTGCGATCCTAATGGATACTTTCTTGATGACATGTTTCTAAAATTTATAAAAACTAATTATTATATAAAAGCTATATAGAAGAATTAGAAAAAAGTTGAACAACTTACAATTAAGAAGATGAAGTAAAATATTAGATTAGCTCAAAAGAACAAACGAGATGAAAAACTTGTTTGTAGTTTGTTAATGTGTAAATCAGGGTAAACCTTAAACAATTATTTATAAGTTTCAGTTTTTCTTTTTTCTCTTGTATTATGAATTTCCTTTTCTTTTTTTTCTTTTCTTTTTTCCTTTTCTTTTTGGAATAATAATTCTTTTATTTTCTATTTTTCAAATCTACTTAACAATTTATGTTTTAGTTTTTTAGAAATTTTTCTTTTTGGTATTAAAGGATCTTAACCATTTTTCTACTTTATATTTTTAGTATTAAAGGCCCCAAAAATTATATATTCTGGGAACCCTAGGCAAATGATTTTTTTGTTAATAGGCATGCCACTGTATAAGAGGTGAGAAAATGTGATAGATTGTTGTTGTGGGCTAATTTAAAAAAACATATGGATTAGAGCAGAACTATGTTTGCTTATGCTGCAAATGGAATAAGAGTATAATAGACATAAACTACATAAATTAGTAAATAAGACAAACAGCTACGAATAAATTTTTGTATATTTATCCAAATTTCTTTACATTTTATAACAGATCATACACACAATAACAATTATTTTCGAATCTAACGGAGAAAAAATAACAAGTGTTTCCGAATCATGGAAATATTTGGTAACCAATTTAGTATATCTTATGGTAACTCTATTTTCCGCTATCTTTCTGTTGGGCCATCAGCCAGTTTATTATGGTCAATTTCAACAATTACTTTTGTTTTTTTTTTTTTTTTTGTATACGGCAATCATATAAGCAGTGGGTCAAAACCGCCCCAAAACATACAAAATCAATCAAAAGTTGTCTCCCTTACATACCTAACGAGAGCGTCAGCCTTAGAATTGAGTAAACGAGGAATAACCGAGATTGAAAACGACAAGAAGAGGGAGCTTAACCGAAGAAACTCCTCATGGTACAGAAGGAAAGCCGGCCAATATCCTGGGCTGTCCACAATCTCCAGTACCGTCTCGCAATCTGTCGAGAGTTCTACCTCGAGGACTTGGATCGCCAACAGAGATTCCATGACCCAGAGAACAGCTTCCATCTCAGCGTGTAAAGCAGACAAACTCCGATTAACACCTCAAGTACCCGTGCAAACTCCCGCCACCGAATCTGGGAAACCCAACCAGCCTAAGCCCATTTTAAGGTCTGATATCTTCTAGGAAGCGTCCACAAACCATTTAAAGTCCATGAATCCGGATAAAGATGTGGAAGGGAAAATCTAAGAGGATCTTCGTACTGTAGGGTGACATATAGGTCTCTCGTGGGGATCACTTGACATTAAATGAGCTCCGGCCCATTCGTTATGATCCCTCCTCGCTCAAGATATTATACAGCGAGGATCTGCATCTCTATACAGCGAGGATCTGCATCTCCAGATGCCAGGAATGATAATCAAAATTATACCATATAGAGGCCCCCCCCCGGAAAAAACATATATCACAGAAGGTATGCTAGATAGTGCCCACACTTGGATATGCAAAAGGACATTCAAACAGGATATGATTAATAGATTCAAATTTTACCCCACACCTTGAACAACAGGTATCGCATTTGATATCACGTAAGCTCAAATTTTGATTTACCACAATGCATCCCGATAACACTTTCCAAAGAAAGTCTTATTGGGTGCTTTAAAGTTGCCAAATCTTATTATATATTGCTTGGACATTTGCCCCCCCCCCCCCCCCCATTCCCACTGGGCCCCTTAGCCATGATTCCTCAAGTTGGTATCCCGATTTAACAGTATAACGACATATCTATGTAAAGTGCCAACCCCAATAATCAGCACGATTAATTTTAAAAACTAGAATTCCCAAAATTTATTGCACGTCCCCAGGAGAAAAATATTGACGAACAAGTATCTCCTTCCAAGACCCATAATTATGCTCAATGAATTGGTCTACCGTAAGGTCAAGGTACAACATGAGATGACCAATAGAAGCCGGTCTTAGGACAAAATCCGGGATCCAGGGATCCACCCAAACTTTTATTGTTCTCCCCATCCCCAGTTCTCCTAATAATTCCTTTAGATAGCAATGCTCTTGCCGAAGATATACTCCGTCACCCCAAAAGAAGGAGCGGCAGTCATCTTCGCCGACAAATAATGAATCTGGTACATCAAGTAACCGCCAGAGTTGATTTGCTAATAAGGTTGAATTAAATTCCTCCAGAGCCCGGAATCCTAGGCCACCTTCAGACTTTGGAATACATAACTTTTTCATTTTTGCCAATGAATACCCTTTGATTATTTAGAGTTAGAACACCAGAAATTGGCAATTGCCTAAATTTAGTTTGAAAATAACCGTTTTGGAAGACGAAATCACGCCATTATATATGTAGGTAACACAGTTAGAACGAATTTAATAAAAACCTCCTTTCTTGCTCTCGATAAAAACTTAGAGGACCATCTACCCATCATATTCAGTGAGTATCTCTAAAATGTGTACCAGCTCTTCTTTTGTTGCTCGACAGAAGAATAGACTATCATTTGCAAACAAAAGATGAGAAAACGTCGGGCTAGTCTGCGCAATTGAGATACCTGTGATAGCTCCGTGTTGTTCCGCAAAACAAAGTTTGGAGATTAAACCTCCATACACAAAAGAAATAGATAAGGTGATAAGGGGGCCACCCTGTCATAGTCCCCATTTAGGTTTGATACAACCCCTTGGTACACCATTAGTCAATATTGAATATTCGATACTCGTGATATAGTGTAAAACACATCGTATCCACGACTCACTAAAACCCAACTTACAAAGTAGAATTTCGATAAAATTCAATTCTATTATATCGTATTCCTTACTCATATCCGTCTTAATGGCTAAAAATTTGAATCTGGCTGATTTGTCCGCTCTTAAGATATGAAACATCTCTTGGGCTCTTAATGGTTTCCGATATTAATTTTGGAAAAACTATTTTGACTCGCAAACACATCACCTTGGATATTATCTTGTATACAACGTTACATAGGTAAAAT
The DNA here is from genome assembly GCA_023374145.1 of Lepidium sativum. Lineage (NCBI taxonomy): Eukaryota > Viridiplantae > Streptophyta > Magnoliopsida > Brassicales > Brassicaceae > Lepidium > Lepidium sativum. Next base: position 11,366 of record JAKUCM010009174.1, on the reverse strand, counting down.
CAGGCCTAAACTCCGACATCTGTGTTGGTCGGGAGATTTTAGGAATGAGACAAATATTTGTTCTATTTAACCTCTTGTCAAAGGTACCATGAACAAGGAAATTATTAACTAACATAACTAGATCATCCTTCACAATATCCCAAGATTCTTGTAAAAATAAGGTCGTAAACCCATCCAGACCTGGGTAATCTCCTCTACTGTAGCCCGCTGCATCAATAATTGATTATCCCCATTTGTAATCTTAGTATCCAACTCATCCAAGATCATCGTGGAATCCCCATTACTTGTAAATAATGTTGAAAAATATTGTGTAGCTTACATGAGTATATCTTCCTCCTTTGTAACCCAATTGCCATCCTTTGATAGAAGCCCAATAATCATGTTACGTGCTTTACGTTGCTTGGTCTGGGCATTGAAAATTTTTGTATTTTTGTCCCCTTCCTTAAGCCATTTATTCCTATTTTTTTTGTTTCCAATAGGTCTCTTCATCCACATATGCGTATCTGAGATCAAGATTAGCTTGTACGATCCTCCCAGAATTTGGAGACCTGCAATTCTTTAAGTCCTCAACTAATTGTTTTAGGTCAATAATCCCATGTCGACCAGAAAGAAAATTCTATTTTCTCCAATGAGAAATTTCTCAATGACAGTATTTGATTTTCGAGAAAAGTGATCGATCGGCGACATTTCACACCTTTCTAGCTTTTTGCAATGGTGTCCCTAAACCCCGGCTGTCCGACCAAACGCCTATCAAAAATGAAAATTGTCGTTTCGGCATAATTTTTAGGTCGGTAAATCGACTGATAATCGGCCTATGATCTGAACCTATCATGTCCAATTATTCTATCCCGGATTTTGGGAATAATTCATGCCAGTCCTCATTCTCAAAAGCCTTATCCAAAATACACCTAACAACCCCATTATTTCGCACTCCTCTCCAAGACCATTGATTCCCAAGTTTTCGAAAATCTATAAGTCCACAATCTCGAATCATATGGTTAAAAGTTAAAAAGGAATAAACGTGTCACAAAGACCCTCCTTGCTTTTCATGATTCCCCGATAATTCACTTAAATATCCTATTACTAACCAAGTCCCATTTCTTTGAATACCCATCCTAGTTAACCTTTCCCCACAATAATCCCTTTTGTGTTGGATAGGTTCCCCGTAAATAAAATTTATATTGGACAGTTGTCCCTTTAAAACCAGCGAAATATCAATCATTTTTTGTCCTTATGATTAATTTTTACTTGTAAACAATCTGAGTAAAAAAAGTGTTAAGCCACCACTCGATCCAATTGGTTCAACAGTTGTAAGGAAACTATACCCAAAATGACACTGTAATTTTTCCATAAAAAGAAAATTCTTTTTGGTCTCAGATGAAAATAGAATTTCTGGTTTATTCTGTTTCCAAATATCTCTCAAAAAACCAATCAAAATTTTATTACCAATTCCTTGGCAGTTCCAACATAATAAATAAATTCTCTCTCTCTACTAAAATTTCACAGGACGTTTATCCTTGTCCTTACTAGTCCCCTCCAAAACTCTATTATGTTTCAGAGTCTTCCTAGGAGACATAGCTTTCATAGCAAGTGATTTCTTAAAGCTCACACCACAGATCGGAGTAGAAGCCTTAGACGGTCCCTTACTTGGGCCAGCTGGTGGTTTTTGCTTGTCTAGCTACATGACATCGTTGTAGAGTTTTTGCAAATTAATGCATTAATTTTGTCCCTTTCTACATCCGATATCTCTTGGCCATTGATCACAACCGCACAGAAAGCCAAATCATCGAGAAGGTCATCTTCGGAGGATGACAATGCAGAATCCTTCATTGTTTCCCCTTGACCTATCTCCAGCAGTCGCTGAGACCCGACCAGCTGCGAAGCTCCCTCGGCCTGGGAATTTCCCATAGGCTCCACTTCTGCTGCAGCTTCCCCTTGGTGAGGAGTTCTAGTACCCAGCTTGGACTCATTATCTACCTCAGCCAGCTTAGCCACCTTTTCATCCTGAACGAGGTGGACGTTGTACCTGACAATAAGATAAACCCAAAGAAGCCTTAGCACCGATATTAGATAGCAGACTCCTACACGAAAAGACAATGTTCCAATTACAAGCAATAATATCATCAAAGGGAGCAAAAGGTACCAATTTGTCAGATACATGCTTATTTTTCAAAAGTGGCAGTCCACGACCTTTCTTTTTTACCGCCTTGACCAACGATACTTGAATTGGTTGGATTAGTCACACCAGACAGAACCGCACCCTGATAACTCTTATTTAGGTACATGATCCTTGTTTCCATTTATCACTTGGCCCATTAACCATAGGAACTGGCTTTTCTCATAACATTCACTTGATTCTTGTGTCATCCTGTGACAGAGAGCACAAAATCATGCCAGCCTTTTATACTCAAACATGATCTTCGTATCTTGACCTTCTTCAAATTCCAAAACAGTGGAAAAAATTAGTGGCTTTGAGCATGATACTTCAATCAACACCATACCTTTAACCTTGTCTATAGAAATAACCGTTCCAATGGAACCCGCTACCAAGGTGTACGCCTCTTCCACTCGATACTCAAAAGGCAAGGTTATCCGCGTCCATAGCCGGATTATGCTCGGATAGTCAATGCCAACCATCGCTTTCCAGGTAGCGTACGGCACCATCCAACCATCAAAATTAATTGAACCATTGTGTAAGACTCTATCTAAGTCTTCTTCTTCCTGAAACACAAACTGAAATCTGTCATTCCCCAAGTTGAGCCCGCTAACTCTACCAACCATATCCCAAAATTGAGGCATCCGGAACAGGAAGGTATCTACGTTCTGGTGTTGAGGATTTAAGCACCTCCCTATCAAACCCTAGTTGATCTAGCGAGCAATGCCGCATTATCAATCCTAGGGACTTTTATTTTGAGTCCCCTAGGAGGTGAATCAGATCCCAAAACTTTCCTAGACAAAACAGGAAGCGTCATCCTCTAAAACAAAAAAAATTACGTGAGAAGAGTCTATCTTTAGCTTTGCAACCTTTAAATAGGCTAAGGTCCCGGTATGTATACTAACCAAAAGCCTATTCTGTTACCTAAAAATAGTTCGCCATTCTGTTCTAGCCAAAAATTTAAATGTTGACCAATAGAAATCCACTCATTCAAATTACGGAACCGAATTGGAGAAATATTCTCACTCACAAATATCCTCTTCTGATTCAAATTTACTATCCCTAAATTCAAGGACACTTCAAATCTCAGAATCAAGGACCAGGATAATCATTTTCAAAAAATTAACTGGAAATTTTCAAAGGAATCCAAGATTGAGTTGCAATGGTAACCCGAAATTGAGTAATCGAGGATATTACCAAATACCAAAGAATGGTCGGTAAGCTTATCTATTTAACTGTATCTCGACCCGATCTTTGCTTTGCCGTGAATCAGGTGAGCCAGTCTATGCAAGCCCCGACAAAGCATCATTAGACCATGATAGAGCGGATCCTCAAGTATCTCAAAGGCAGCTCGGGTCAAGGTGTGTGGATGGGTAAAAATGAGAGCTCAACCATTTCTGGATATTGTGATGCTGATTGGGTCAGAGATAGGCGTGATAGAAGGTCAACGACCGGGTATTGTACGCTTAATGGAGGCAAATTAGTGACATGGAAGACCAAGAAGCAGAAGGTGGTTGCATGTTCGAGTGCCGAGGCTGAATATAGAGCCATGAGGAGACTCACGGATGAGCTTGTGTGGCTAAAGGCTCTTCTCCGAGACTTGGGTCAAGACACTAATGAGCCGATCATCATGCATTGTGACAACCAAGCCGCAATACACACATCATCCAACCCGGTTTTTCGTGAGAGGACCAAACATGTGGAAGTAGACTGTCACAAGGTTCGAGAACGGATTGAAGAGGGCATTGTGGTTCTATGTTTCACACCAAGTGGAAATTAATTGGCGGACATCTTCACCAAGGCCGCAAGTACCAAAGTTTGTCAACAAAAATACGGCAAACTAGGGCTTGTGAGTCTTGATCGACCATGATCAAAGGTCCCCTCCTCATGAATGGTCATACTCTTTTTCCCTTCCGAGTCTTTTCTCCAATGTGGTTTTGGCTTGGAAGGTTTTTAATGAGGTGATGGTTCATGAGCTTCCAAGTTAAGCCTCTGTCCCTTGCGGCTTAACTTGAGGGGGAGTATTGATCATGAATAAACTTGGGAGACAAGTTACTTGGAGAAGAAGTAAGAGATAACTTGGTGAACAAGAAAGGAAGGAGTCATTTGAAGAAGAAGACCGTTGGAGAAGATAAAAAGAAGAAGAAGTGGTCCAACCACGGTGTGGTCCCAAATCTGGTCAATATGACCGTTTGTGGGAGGGGACCACATTTCTCTTTCTCCTTTGTCTCTTTTCTCTTGAACGACATCTTTAGGGTCCTTTTAGGGTCTTCTTCTATCTTGTAATCTCTATATAACAACTCCATTGTATCACCTTTTAGACTTAATGAGAATTGAATCTCTTTCCCCTAATTCTCTATTTTTCTCTCGGTGTCTAAATGTTTATGCGGTTGTTCTTGGGGATTTGAGTGCCAAAACTAACACATCCTGCTCCTTAACCACACATTAAGCACATAAAACCATATGATTTTGGAGACATAGTATGTGGAACCCATAGTCATCTTGGTCAAGAATTCATAAAGGAACAAATATATTAACTCCTTTAGAAAATTTTCCCATTTCGGATAACTCTCACACTTTAGTAATTCCCAACTCGTGAAGCAACCTACCGATCCTAATGTAATCAATTGTACTTTAGACCATGGCATTACCCACTCGACAATGCTAATTAGACAAACAACGTGTGTTACCTTCCTCATTCCAACTATGAGACATGTATATTCGGTTCCATGTAATTTCTCAAATGAGCCCCTTCTCCACCATTGTAATGGAAGGTTACCCTTATTTCGAAATTTTCCCCCAACAACAACCAAACCCAGTAGCTAGCCGTGCAAGGATACATCTGTGTTTCCATGTTCTCATCGCCACTCCAAAACCATCTTAACCAAACTTTGCCGGCTCATAACGAGATCAAAATCTTTGAATGTAATGTCATCAAAGAAACTGAAATCGCTCCCCTAGTGTAATCCACAAATACCGAAAAATTCAAAGATTTCTCTTTCGATCCATGGTAACATATACCAAAGAGAACCAATATCGACCTAGACAAGATACATCATCCCAGACAATAAGCACCTAGGATGTATCCCTCACCGACCGATCTTACCCTAACAAAGGCCAGAATAATCCATAGAATCCAAATAGAAAAACCCCCAAATTTGTAAGAGAAACCGAAATTGAAATCGAAACCCTTACCTTTGCCAAACTCGCGATGCCTCCGTCGAAGAAACCAATAGCCCGATGAAACTAGTAGCCACCCCGACCCCCGTAGACACACCCAAATTCCCCCGAACCCCCCTTTTCTCTCTCCAAAAACCCAAAACCCTCTCGGCAAACCCAAAGCCCCTAAGACACAACTCCCGACCTCTGAGACCCCCCCCCCCCCCAATAGCCGCCGACCGAACCCTCCTTTCCCTGAAAGCCGCTGCCTCGATAACCCCTAAGACCAAAATCTAAGCTACCGGAAATCACCCCTCGGAGAGAGAGAGAATTTTAACTTCTTTTTTCTTTTCTTAATCCGTTGAGTTCAAATCTAAAACTTAAATTTCCCAAACCCTGTAAATTAGACTTTTGTTTTTAGTAATATCATTTCTTAAATTTGGGTAAACAAGTCAATAAATTGCACATATCAAAGAGATATATTCAAATTGTTATGTCGTCTTTTACCACAGAATATAGATTGACTCATCACACGACGTAACTCTTTCTAAGTCACTACGTAATATAAAATTGCTAAAAATTCAAGACTATAAGAGACACATTTGACTATTTCCTATAATATAATGTTAGGTTTCCAAAGTTAGTAATTAATGGGAGTTTTTTATATGTTAAATTCAACTATCAAATTTAGTTAATATCCTATTATATAAAGTTAGGTTTCAAAAGTTAATAATCAACAAGATTCTTACACGTGTTAAATCTAACAATAAAAACTTAATATGTATTTTTATATATCCTATTATATAAATTTAGGTTTTAAAAATAGTACTCGACATGATTCATCCACATGTCAAATCCAACGATCAAAATTTAATCCATTTTTACAGATTTTAAAATAAATTATTTTGATTGTGATATCCTATAATATAAAGTAGGGTTTCAAAAGTTATTATCCTGTTATATAAAATTAGGTTTCAAAAGTTAGTAATCAACGAGATTCTTCCACGTGTCAAATCCAACGATCAAAATTTAATCTGTATTTTTATATATCCTATTTCATAAATTTAGGTTCAAGAATACGTAATCAACATGATTCTTCCACGTGACAAATCCAACCATCAAAATTTAATTTGAATCATATTATATAAAGTTAGGTTTCAAAAATTAGTAATCAACGAGATTCTTTCACGTGTCAAATCCAATAATCAAAATTTAATCTGTATTTTCATATATTTTTATTTAAATGATTGTGATTGTGATATCATATAATATAAAGTAGGGTTTCAATAGTTAGTATCATATAATATAAAGTAAGATTTCAAAAGTTAGTAATCAACGAGGTTCTTCCACGTGTTCAATCCAACGATCTAAAATTTTGATGTATCTTATTATATAAAGTAGAGTTTCAAAATTTAGTAACCAATATGAATTTTCCACGTGTTGAATCAACCATCCAAAATTTTACAGTATTATACAATTTAAATTGCATTTCAAAAATTAGTAATTAACATGAATTTTCTATGTATGTAATCTTGTTATATAAAATTGGATATTAAAGTTCCAAAATATTATCAAAAATATATATTAAATTCTATTTAATAAAAATAATGGGTTCGTATCTGGTATATATATATATATATTTGTATTGTCAACAGTACTTGAGATATACTTAACGGAATTACATGTCTTATTGCCCCAACAAAGTCAAAATTTGCATGAAACACCCCAAACAATTGAAAGTCATAATTATAACCCTAAACCAAGAGGGGAGGAGGGCCAATAAAAGCCAAATCGCACCTCTCATCCACAACCCCTCCAAATGGAAAGAAACAGCTTTCCATATTTACACTTATGATCACACACAAAGAGAACTCCTTTTCTTAATTTGGAAAGTCTTGGAAGATTTGTTGTATAGGAATAATAGTTGGCTCAATTGAAGCTCGATGAGCGGCTTGTCCTATCTTTAAGATAATCTTCCACGGAGATGCCTTGCTCAACAGTTCCCATGGAGATAGAGTCATCTTCTATGTCGACTAATGCTAGGTTTAGATGTGACTGCAGATTAGACCTCCGCAATTTCTCATCTACGAGTAGCTTTGAATCCTCTAAAGGGTTACTAACTTGTAGCTTTGCCCATTTTAGCATCTCAGCGTCACCTTTAAGAAGTTCTATGACCTGCATTTTTCACAAAACTTCTTGTTGTTATTAACGGCTTTAACGAGCTTGTAGAGTCAAAATGTGCATGGTGTTAATTTGTTTTATATATAAGACATCTCTAAAATGACGGAATTGGCAATGAAATAGAGGATTAAGAATTGACTCACCATTCCCATTTTCGGCCTAGATTGAGGGTTATGCCTTATACAAAGAGTAGCTGCCAACGCCATCCTCTCCATCTGGTCGCCATTGTTGCTATCTTGAAAACTTGGGTCCAATAGCTGAGAATATTCTTTATTATCCAGAATTGGCTTCGCCTACACATGTACATACATATCTGTTTAGCAATAGCACAGAAAGCTAAACCTTTCAATGAATGAACTTCTTTGCTGATAGTATTCACATACCCACATAACAAGACTCTGTTGCACCTTTGGAGATTCACTACTAATCGGTTTTCTTCCAGAAAGAAGCTCTAGGAGTACAACACCGTATGCATAGACATCAATCTTATTGTCCATCTTACCATACATAAAGTATTCTGGAGCTAAGTAGCTGCACCAAGAAACGTATAACATTCTCAAGATTGTAATCTCTTAAACAACTCTAACGCAACATGAACAGAATTTGATTTTTTTTCTCACCCAAAGGTGCCTGCAATATCTGAGCAGATTATCTGAGCTGTAGATTGTGGCCCCCACTTTGCAAGCCCAAAATCAGAAAGCTGAACAGAATTTTCTTCTTTAGTATCTCAGAATTTCCTCTTCAGTGTGAAAAACATTTAAACTTAAAGAAACTTACCTGTGGCTCAAAACCATCAGACAATAATATGTTTGATGACTTAACATCTCTGTGAATAACTGGTTGTGGAGCACTGTTATGTAGATAGTCCAACGCCTCAGCTATTTCAACAGCCACCTTATATCTCTCGTTCCAACGAAATGCAATTGGGTCTCTTTTGTTGCCTATTGTCAAACCATGCTACGTTAGAACCAGAACATAAGAAAATCTGCAAGTTGCTAAAATATCAGAGGCTTACCGTGAAGATTCTCTTCAAGGCTTCCTCTTGAGAGGTAATTGTATACAAGTAATAGGTTATTGTTTTCAAAGCAATAACCTAGGAGGGAAATAACATTTTTATGGTGTAAGGTTGTGATAATGTCAATCTCTGCCATGAAATCCTTCAAGACACCTTCGGTTTGCTTAAGAATTTTCACTGCAACCTCTCTTCCATTGGGCAGATAACCTTTAAAAACCCGGCTGCTGCCTCCTTTTCCGATGAAATTATCTGAAATTACATTGCTTTTCTTAGTTAGGTAAAAGTAAATGACAGGGGTCTTAAAAAAGCTAAAAGACTATAGCTTGGTTATGAGAGGAGGGGAACAAACCAGCACAGAAATTAGATGTCACTGACACAAGTTCCTTGTACTTAAAAAACTGGCAAGATGTGGAGATCCTTGCCCAAATACCCTCTATATTCTCTGGAAAACTATTGAGGCTATAATCATTTCCATCAGGAACAATTGCTTTGCTTACAGCATTTGAGCTAGAAAATTTATTATAATCTTCCGATTCAGATGATTCAAGACTAATCTGCTTAGTGCCTTCTAAACTTTTGACAACATTACTGCTCCTAGAAGGAAGCTTCAGCACCCACTGGGCAACTGGTATCTTTCTGAACGAAGAACTTCGAGGAACAGAAGGTAGAATTGCTGATGAAGCTACACGACAAAGCAAAGGCCAACCTGGTCTAATTTCAGGCAATTCCTTAACCAGCATAGTAATGAATGGGGTCAAATCTTCTGGAAATTTGGCGGGCACAAGCGCCACTGACTTGTGGAAATCAGCATTACCATCTTGATCACCATCACAACTATAAGATCCAGATAAATTTCCAGAAGGAGGCAGAGAATTCATATCACGAACCGAGCAATTTCCAAGGCAGGCGTACACTAAAGATTGTCGTAGACTCTGTCCATTGGATTGATTTTCCTCCACCCCTTCCGCTTCTTCCTCGGAATGATTAACTACTTTGGTATTCTTTCTTAATGTGACAGGCATCTGAAAGAAATTAGACAAAGTGTTCCGACGAGCTTCGCTTTTTCCTATGACAAACAAATACCAAAGAAGTTGAGTTTCAAACACCAATCTGCACACAGATCATGACGTTCAAAACTTATAAACATATATGAAAAAGACCAAACTTTTGGAGTGACGAATGATCGATGGGAAACCATCTTTCTGAAACATGACTTTCCCGTTGTCGAGGGCCAGAACCCAGCAATCTTTTGATAATTTCCTAGCCAAGTACTTAGCCACGGAGATAGAAGAATGAATTGTGTGGTAACGTCTGGAGATTCCAACTACAACTTTGGACGCAGAACACAATTTTGCTTCTCTAACCAGAATCTTTCTAGAAGAACCCCGGGATACTTTCAGCTTCAGTTCCACCTATTAAACGGAATTAAACATTTCTAAGTAATCTCTTTACCGACTGTTGATTTCAATCATCAGCTAAAACGGAGAAAAAAAGAGCATGAAAGTTTTCAACTTTAATATTTACCTGCTTCAATTTGCAGAGACCTTCATAGACCTCAAGAACAGAGTCAAATGTTTTAACAAGGGAGAGAAGCGAAGAGTTGTCTGCTCGATCAACGATCTCTACACAAATCCAAAGAGAGAGTGAACAACATGAAAGAAAAGCCCAAGCTTTTCGAAATAAGTTAGAAAGACAAAAATGCAATTACCATCGCCGAGAATATGAAGAGCGATAACTGTATCACCCGGTTCAGCAACCTTAGCCAAAGCCCAATCAAGCAGCTCACTGCTCGACGCATCGAACTTCACGCCCACCATAATAGTACTTCCTCCTCCTGGAACGACGCCGTTTTCCGTCATCTCTCTCTTCTCCAGTTTCTTCAAAATGTGGTTGACTGAATTTTCAGGTGGATGCGTTGTATAATTTCATGAATTCTGATTGCAGAGAACAAAAAATCATCGTAAGGATCATGTGCACACAGGAAAGAAATTTAAATGCCGTTCTCTCTCCCTCTTGCAGCTTTGATTTTGGTTTTGAAGCTTCTGAGAAAAAAAGAGAGGAAGCATAAAACCAAAAATTAAAAGAAGAGATGAGCAGACATATTAGAATTTCGTTTTGTTTGCTATCGGATAAAAACATACTAATGAATATCATGTTTTAGTCATCACAGTACACTCTCATTTAATATCATTCTAAACTAGATATCAAACAAATATCATATTTTTTTTTATTTTTTTTCACTTACTAGCTTTTAAATCTCACTCCTACACTAACGGGTTCGATCCATAGTGCCTTAAAGATTTGTAAAATGACCATATCATTGGGCCACCTGTCGTCGGCACAAATATCATACCTTTTTGTTTTTCCTTTCATTTTCTTGCTCATTTAATTTTTTGATAATTACGAATTGTATTTAATAAATTTTCAGATATATTCCACACCACAACGTTATTTACTACGTAGTAAATCCGGCAAATATGGTCCACTGTCACCGGTGTAAATTAATTGATAGAGCATCGTGCCATGTATAAAATCACAAATAAAGGGCAATAAGATTACAAATACATAAAGGCTTTTCATAATTAAAAGATATTATTCCTTTGTTTTTATATTTTTGTCTATTGTTTATGTATTTTTATAGGTCGTTGAAAATTCAAAGATACTTGGACGAATAGGACGCGAAAACAAGACTTATATAGTATATTATATAAATATTCAACGGTTAATACATGAATTTTCTTTTTATCAACAGTAATATTATAAAAAATAATTAGAATTTTCAACTATATCATATCTCTCTTACATACCTAGCAATAACATTAGCTATATAATTGAGATGATGTGAACTCTCATCCT
>JAKUCM010009173.1:0-23201 GCA_023374145.1 Lepidium sativum | reverse complement strand
GAGAGAATGATGAGATGAAGTCCTCATGGTTAAGCTTCTTCTCCAATATAACTCTCAAGGCATGATGACATGGCACTCCACTCATCTGCCACCCCTACATGCACATTATATTGTCCTCATGTTGATGCTAACAAGCTGACCGACCTCAAGAACTTCACAGCTTCCATCAGACCCAAGAATCATGCTACAATTCTTAGCCGCTTTCTCTTGCTCCATTTCTATCATCTCCGTGATTCTTGGTGTGTATCTTGCTTATTGTATCAATGCTTTGGTCCTCCTATGATCAATCTGAATCATAGTTTTCCTTTTAATAGTCGCATTATCTCTACCATTGGTAGATACCTCGCTGGATCAATAGCATTGTTAAAGGGTTCAAAAATGTTGTTGTGTATATCCACACACCAAAAAACTGGTGAGCAAAAGGCAAGACTACAGCTCAGCGTGTTCTTTTCCATTATTGCATAATAAAGTCGCATGTTATATCCTTAGATTGCCTCAAAACTTGTTTCATACTCTTGCCAAGTATAACTTTGTGCAAGTCACCAAAACAACTTCTCCACGTCACTTTGGTGAGTGAATATCTTCTTCAGATTTCCATATACATGACGAGCACATATTTTGTGCTCGACATTTGGAAGTTTTGTGTTTGCAGTGTTCAGCAGCCCTTATCATAACATATGTTTACAACATGAGAACATGATCATTAAACTGTAATAGAATAAGAAAAATGAGAACATGATCATTTACCTTCTGCCGGTCAGAGATGATTGTATATCCCTACCATCACCTAAATCCAAATAAGACTGTAGTTTCTTTACAAACCACCTCTAATTCTCCTCATTTTCGAAATTAACAACATCCCACGCAATAAGGTATGTGCCATTGTTCGCATCCCTTCCCACTTCTACCAACAAATTTCTTTTGAGAGTGCACATTAGGAAGCATGCATCTAATCCAAGTAGACACCAGTTCTTCCATATCGTCTTAATGATAGCAAAACAAACATACATTCTTCTAAAACACTTTGAATTATCATCTCCAAAATGTGTCTAAGTTAATGGTTGAACCATCATTTCATCTGGACAAAAACATAATATTGAACATCTATAATAATTTAAGAACCATGCATAAAAAATGACTAACCACAAAAAAAAATGACTAATGTTCTGGAATATTGAAAACAAGCCACAAAAGACTACTAACATTAAAAGCTCTGTCTGATAGTGTTTTAATCTAAAATATTGCTCCTCATGTTCCTTTTCTATTATTTGTAGAGCCTTTACTTTTATTTTTTGACATTTATCGTTGGTCGTAAAAAACTCAAATCTATGTAAAAGCTAGTTTTGAATTGCCTTTGGCTTCATTTCAGGATCATTCCTTATATTATCAAAAAAGAGCTTTGCAAGCACACCACCCTTGAGAATTTTACAATACTTATCGCTCGTTTATGTGTGCTTATCTTCGTAACTCTTAACCATCCAATTACCTATGAGTTTTTTTATGCATATAATCCAAAGGCAACCTTCCATACTACACTTAGCTTAGGACAAACCCTGACCATATCTACTCAACTTTATATTATTTCCTTCCTTCAGAATAAACAATTAACGCTTCTTTGAACTCCTCTTCCATCAAAAACTTGTTTAAGCATTCGAATACCACTACGCTTATATCTTACAATATCATCAACATCTTCTTCACTACCAGAATTTGGTGGTATGTCATGATAATCAAAGTCTTCATCACCTTCACCATTTTCAGCTGCTGCAACAGTGTTCTGAAAACTAACCTCATCTGCAGTTTGTTCATCTCCCATAACGTCGTCTGAATATTCAACTATGTTCACAACATAAATATCCACCAAGCCAGTCCACTTAGCAGCTTTTTATCATCTTTTCTAAACCACGATTATCTCCACCACAAAAAACTACTCTTCCCTTTCCTTCACTATGTTTTTCATATCACGTTGAATCAAAGCTTCTTATCATACAAACCACATCTAACATAATTGCTAATTTCCCTAGTAGTTCCTTTAGTTTATAGTTCACCTTGTAGTATTCACATTTAGTATAAATCACTCCGGTTGGATGGGTCTTCAACCAATAACCACCACTCATCATAGCAAACTTTACATCACCAACATCACTAAGGAAAAAAACATTGTTAGGCTTTAGTACATTGTAGCTCCATTAAAAACAAAACAAATTAAAGACAAAGAATTATTTCTAGCTAAAAGAATCAAATATTAGTTTTATTAGTTAAAGTCTATTTCTCATGACACGTATGATGAGAGAAGCACTATGATTCACAAAGCTATAATCTAAGACCATCTCCTACCATTAGAACCTCATTAGCAGTTCTTAACATATTTTTAATGAAAACAATGATTTAAGAACTCTTGTTTTGGTTTTAATATTTGGAGGATTCCAATGGTAGAACCCCTAATGGGTTCTTAAAAAAAATTGATTAGTATTGATCAAGCTTTTCAATTCCCACACATCTTCAAAAAATTGATTAAAACTCAAAACTAATCTAAGTACCATTGATCAAGCTTTCAATTCCAACACATCTCCAACAATTAGAATTAATGCCAGAGTTTGTGTAAAGAAGTCGAGCAACCTTTAGAATTGACATAGCAAACTTATTCCTAGGAAATTTAAAATTGAACAGGGAAAGTGATGGAAAGTTTCAAGTTGAGACAACAACAAACCTTGCTAACAGATTCCTCGCTATCTGGCATGGTAACTTGTCGGCACTGAGTTGGATCAACAACTTCTATGAGTTCCAAAGGTTTAGACTTACCAACATCGTCCAAATTTGCTTTTCTATCGTTTCTTGACATTGCATCAATTCCATTCTGCATACGTCATAACACCAAAGTTAAATGACAAAAAAATTTGATTCAAAACATATTTTGAGCTACACAAAAATAAAAACAAAACCATGATTCATTTCCACTTATGCTACAATTTTAATTTTTCCATATTAATCAGTTTAGTCACAGGATTAGTCCATAATTTAAGGTTCTCTCTAATCCATGAATCTGTTTACACATTCAAACGCCTTATCCACATCCAAATCAACTATATTCGTGGTTTTTCCTTGGTTCTCTCTAACCCATGAATAGAATATCATTGTTCATAGATATACCATGTAATTGATGTTCAAGTGTTTCTTTCTCTTCCACCATTTATGTCAAACCTCTGTTGATCTCTTCCTCTCTCCTCTTCAGCCCAGCTTGCAGACTCAATAGCTCCTCTGCTTCACCTTCTCTGGTTTTTGCTAGATAGGAATCTCAACTTATTAACTTTGGTTTCCCTTGATGTTCTCATGATTCCAAGTCTTTTAACAGATCCAAGGAACATCCAGAGATATAGACACAAACACAAAAAGGATCGTTTAGTTGGAAATCTGATGTGCTACATAACAAATGCAAATAATCAGTGGGAATATATAAAGAGTAATTACGTTCTGCCAAGGAACATCACCTACAAGCATCCAATCTCCATCTTTATCTTGATAAGTGATGATGATACATTCCGATGAGCCATCAAGCAATTCCGCAACACCTCGAAAGTAAACATAAATTGGAATCACAAAATTGAGTCACATAGATGGTATTATTGGGGTAAATATAAAAAAAGCCTCGAAAGTGGAGGAGATACAATACATACATTACAAGGAGAAATCAAAGTGTTTATGATCTTAAGGCTTTGCGAGTTTCACCTAACAGAGCAAATAAGAGAAGTTATTCATACATTCAACACACGTGAACAAAAGGGCGTCCTTTATACAAAAACTTGATTGGAACTAGGAATTTATTTCATTTTGTCATGGTCTAACCTCGCATCCACCATGATTGATTCGATTTCAATTTTCACCTTTGTGGAAGAAATCGATCACACCATGAAAATCTTAGCAATCGATTTTCCTCACAAATAGACGAATAATTCGCTCATGAAATGGGGTCAAATTGAATTTGAAAATTCACTATAAAGATTCAAGCTTTACAATTGTGTTACAATGGAAGAAAACATTCACGCTCACCTTGCGATTAAGCCTAAAACCAAGACCACTTTCGACTTCTTTTTTCACGTAAACCCTAAAGTGACACATATGGAGTTCTTAAAAATTCTAAAAACTCCTAACTAAGAATTGATTCTACTAATTTTATATTTTTCTGATTTAATTTTTATTACTTAAGAACCCCACTTAGCAACCTCCTTAGGACTAAAAATCGAATTCTTAGTTTAGAATTTTTTAGTTCTAAAAACTCCTAACTAAGAATTGATTCTACATATACTCTACTAATCGAAGAGTATATGTTTCAAAACCGTAATGCATTGCTCCTTCTAAACACACAGTTTCTTGGTTTTTTGCATTCTCTCTCAAAAAGGGCGATTTTAGGGTTTCGCTTCGCCACCCTAAAATCGGCGGCGCTTGTTCACCGGGGACGCTCAGGTAAGGTGGGTTCGGCGATCGTGAAGCGGCGGAGACGTCTACGAAGACTGGAGATCGAATTTTGATTCGCAGAAGCTTTTTGGGGTTAGCGCTCGAACCGAGAATCCTATTGACGCTTCAGATCTGGGTATATTCAGAAGGCTATGGGTCCTGGGTGATTAGTTCTCTAGAGGGGTGTTCTTCCAGAGGGTTGTAAGGGGAAATGTTGAGGCGGTGTGTAGTCGGGAAGTCGAAATGACAAATTGTCGTCTTTCCGGTAGTTTCTGGAAAAGTCTGGACGCGATGAGAACCTGGGAGATCTGGTGCTGGCGAGAAGAGGGTTCCATTTCAAGGATCGGCCTCTCAAAGCTACGTTTCAAATCTCATTTACCTCTTTTACATATCATTATTTGGGTATGTAGATTAGGGTTCAATGGTTTAGTGGTCGTGGTTTTGATTACTTGGGCTCGATTTTGGCTTAGTCGTTATCGATCTGTTCTAAATGTAGACAGTAGCGATGAGAATCATAAATGGAAAAATGGCTTTTAGTTTTTTACGAATGTCAATGTTGGAGGAGTAGTAGCATCAGACGGGAAAACATTACCTTCCCTGAAGATGCTATTATGATGATTCTGCATTTTTTGGATAAGGGGTTGTCAGTCAAGTATCCTGAATCTGGATTCGTGAATCCACAAGGGATGACTGGCAAAAATGTGGAAAGTTTAAAGGGGACAATGAAAATGAGATACCATGAGGGAGGGTATAACTTCGGAAAATCTGATAAGATCCAAGTGCGGATAACTAAGTTAAATATGCTGAACAATCCAATAGAAATGAAGAAGTATAGGGTGGAAATTCGAATACGGATTATTAAGATAAATACGATGAACACCACTGCAATGAATAAGTATAGGGAGGAAAGCAGTATGAATTGTGTGATGTGTCAGACATACTTCAATTATAGGAAGTCTGATAGTGTTTTTGATGTCCAAAAAAGGGCAGGGAATATGAGGAGAGGTGGCCATAGAGACCTATTGTAAGTGTATCTAGTACTTTGTGTAATAGGATCTTTGATATATTTCATGACCTAACAAAATGGGTGTTAGGGTTTGGGGTATATGAGTCTAAGTTCTGGCACAATGATGTAATGGTCATTAGATATGGTATTATTCCTAAATGGTTGTCATGGATACTAATGAATATTTGTTATTTGGTTGCAGATTCTGCAGGTGTAAATGGAATGTGGAACCACGAGTTTGCTCAGTACGATGGAACATGTGTTGGGATCAAATTTTAATCACTCGTGAAGTAAGGTTAGTAAATTTTAAAGTCTATTATTCATCTCAATATTGTCGAAATTTAATCTCTTAGTTATTTACAAGAATAACTAAGAGATTAAAGTGGACAGTTAAGATAAGGAGACTTTTAAAATTAAAAAAAGTTCAAATTACCGAAAGAATAGGAATTAAGTATATCTTGAGTACTCAGGTTTTGACTTTGTGGTACCTAGAAATAAATACTCTAAATATTCTTCAACCCCGGGAATATAGGAGAAAATCATGCCTTTAATCTAGATTTATAACTAATGGTGATGTTTATATAAAGCACACAATTGTTGCTTATTCAATATCGAAGCTTTTAAGTTTCTTGAATTAGAAGATTGTCCTAGGTGTAGTCAATTCATAGATTTGATGGCGCAGTCAGGTTCTTTTGCAAAGGGTTTGCTGTCAAAATCACCAAATAGAGTCCTCCAAATAAAAATACCTAAGATCGACAACTCTGATCTATTAGCTAGGGGTTCACGTGTGCGCATGGGGAGATGTCTTAATCCAATGCACCAAAACGTTAACACTTTCATCTTTAGAATGCCACAGTTTTGGGGCTTGGTTGGGAGAGTCCGAGGGCTTAACCTAGGTAATGGGCAATTTCAGTTCGAATTTGAATCTGAAATTGATATGGGAGGTGTAATACAGAACGGGTCCATAAATTTTGATGGCTGGATGGTTTCCTATGCTCCATGGAAACCATTAGCCGATGCAGATCACCCGAATTTTATTAGGTTATGGATTCGATTAATGGGAATTCCCTTCGAATATAGGGTTGAGGAGGTATACCGTCTGGTAGCTAGTTCGTTAGGTACGGTGATAAGTATTGAGGTTGGTAAAGGACAAGTTTTGATAGAAATTCCATGTTCCAAGCCCTTGATCTTTTCCTCTTTAGTGGAATTTGAAGAGGGTAGTGAATCAAAGGTCATGATTGAGTACAGAAGATTAGAAGGGTATTGTACCCTCTGTTTTCGAATGACTCATGAATCTGCGGTATGCTATAAAAACAAATCAGAGCTTAGAAATCTAGACAGTGACAAAACTAGAAATCTAGGAAAAGGGGACAGAAATACTTCATTTAGAGGTGCGGTAAGTGGTAATAATAAAGGACCATTTCCACCAGCCATGATCAATATCGGTCGTGGTAATCTGGGACGAAGCAAGAGAGGTCGTGGCCCTCTTTTACATCAGTCTCAGAAACAAGTGGTTGTCAATGTAGAGGTTAACATAACTGAATATGGTGATAATGTTGCAAAAATCAATAAGTTACTAATTCTGTTGATTTTTCAGGTTGGGGAAACAGTGCAGACTGGTGAGAACACGTCAGCAAAGAAAGTGCGGCGACCTTTGTTTCAACAAGAAATGAGACAGCAGGAGAATGAAACCAAGGAAGGGGTAGCTGGGACATCAATTACTGATGCACGCCAACAAAATCTAAATGTGGTTAACCTGGAACCAGACGATGGTCAAAGCCTGAGTCCTCTGCAAAACAGCACCAAACAGGTGACAAATATGGACGAAGATGCAGATGGCAAATTCACAGATGAGGTGACTGCAGGTGTCTTGGCCGAGCTCGACTTGGTCGATGATTTACAGAATTGTGAGGTCATGTCTAAATTGGACCAAGTCAAATATCATGCTGACTTGGTGGACAAACTACAGGCGTCAAAAGTGGCACAGAAGAGGAAAATCAAGCCAATAATTGGAAAATTAGGGTCTCGCAACATCACGCCATTAAGGGGGATGAGTTTGAGGAAGCAGGCCTTGCTGTCACCTAGGAAAACACCAAAGTCACTTAAGCCCAAGGAGGGAATAGCTAAGGAGCAAGATAAAGCTTCAGAATGAGTTTTTAATGAATTTAAAATTAATAAGTTGGAATTGTCAGGGTTTAGGTAATAAACTTACAATTAGTGTTTTGAGAGATATTTGGAAGTCTTATAAACCAGACTTTCTTTTTCTATCAGAAACAAAGAATAAAATAGCTTTCTTGGAAAAAATACAAATGCATTTGGGTTACAACAATTTGACTACGGTGGAGCCTTTGGGCTGTAGCGGAGGATTAGCTTTATTATATAATGATAATTACAATGTCGTAATTCATTATAAGGATAAAAATTTAATTGACGTATCTTTAGATATAAATGGTAAACGATTGTATATATCTTTTATTTATGGAAAACCAATAAGAGCCAGACGATCATATGTATGGGAATGGATTACAAGGATTGGTATATCCAGAATAGGCCCCTGGATTATATGTGGTGATTTCCACGAGTTATCCGGAAATCACGAGAAACAAGGCGGCATATATCGAAATACGTCGTCTTTTTTTAACTTTTAATCAAATGCTTACTGATTGCGATATGCTAGAATTTCCCAAAAAAGGAAATATATGGTCATGGCGAGGGATACGCAATTCAGGGATAGTATGTTGTATTTTAGATAAGGCTTACGGTAATGGGGAGTGGTATGAATTGTTTCCACATACTGAGACTCATAACTTGGATATGATTGGATCAGATCATCGACCAATATTGGTTAGAGCAGACGAAACGAAAATGGGAGGAAAAGGAACACGCTTTCATTTCGACAAGAGATGGTTGGGAAAACCTGGATTCCAGGAGGTGGTAGAACGTAGTTGGGCTATGGCTGGATCTGGATTTGGTCCGACCTACACTTCTCCGCTAATGGAGAAGATTCGATACTATCGGAATGAAATATCACATTGGCGTTGCCAGACTATACCTTCGGGCCGTCAAGAAATATCATACTGGAAACAACAGATTGAGGACCTAAACAGTTGTCCAATAATTGATCAAGTGGCACTGCAAGAGGCAACTGGCAAATTGAAAGCAGTATACTTAGAGGAGGAAGTGTATTGGAAACAAAAGAGTCGGAATCACTGGTTAAGAGAAGGTGATAATAATACAAAATTTTTCCATGCAGTGGTTCGACAACGGAGAGCAAGAAATTGAATAAATGGTTTAATGGATAGACATGGAAACTGGGTTGAGAAGGAGGCTGAAATTATACATGAGGCGTCCAAGTACTTTACAGACTTATTCACAACTAATGGTAATGATGCGGTAATTATAGAGGATATACATAGTAAGGTCACAGACTTGAATAACCAGGTTCTTATACAACCAGCAACGGAGGGAGAGGTCAAAATGGTACTATTTTCAATGGACCCCGATAAAGCCCCGGGGCCGGATGGAATGACAGCCTTGTTTTTTCAGCATTCCTGGGACATAGTCAAAGGTGACTTGTTGAGCCTGGTAAATAATTTTCTACGGGATGGAGTATTTGATAAGAGGCTTAATAAGACAAACATATGCCTAATTCCAAAAGTTCGAACCCCGACACAGATGGCGGAGTTTTGCCCTATTAGTTTATGTAATATTGGATATAAGTTGATAGCTAAGGTATTATGTTTGAGGATGAAAACATTGTTACCTAATATTGTGTCTGAAACACAGTCGGCATTTGTGGCTGGTAGGCTTATATCAGACAATATTTTGATCCCTTAGGAAATGGTGCATGCTTTAGCAACATATAGTCCGGTGAGTGGAAATTATATGGCCATAAAAACGGACATGAGCAAGGTTTATGATAGAGTAGAATGGGAATTTTTGGCGGCTATAATGACTAAATAAGGTTTTTGTGATCATTGGATAAAATGTGTGATGTGGTGCATTACAAGTTTTGAATATTCGGTAATACTCAATGGTACACCTCGTGGATGTATTATTCCGCGTAGGGGGTTGAGGCAGGGAGATCCTCTTTCCCCATATTTATTTATACTTTGTACTGAGGTCTTAATAGCCAAACTTAAGAAGGCAGAGCAACAAAGTACAATTACGGGCATTAAAATTGGTCGAACTTGTCCACCAATTTCCCACATACTCTTCGCAGATGACACTGTGTTCTTTTGTAAATCTACCACAAAGGAAGCGGCAAAAGTTAAACAAATTTTGGGGGAGTATGAATCATATCGGGCCAAAAGATAAATTTTGACAAGTCTTCAATACAGTTTGGTAAGAAAGTTGAGGATCAGGGCACAGATCCAACAAATTTTGGAGATTCCAAAAATAGGTGGAATGGGAGTGTATTTGGGCCTACCGGAGAATCTAGGCGGCTCGAAAGCAAGAGTGTTTGCATTTATAGTGGAAAAGCTAAGAGCTAGGGTAGCTCAATGGTCAAGTAATTTATTATCAAAGGCTGGGAAGGAGATTTTAATTAAATATATCCTTACAGCAGTACCTACGTATATTATGAGCTGTTATAGATTGCCGAAATCAGTATTAGGGCATATTCAGTCGAAAATTGCCCAATTTTGGTGGGTAAACTCGGGCTCAAATGGTGGAATCCACTGGAAGAGGTGGGAGGAGTTATGTAAACCCAAGAATAAGGGCGGTTTGGGTTTTCGGATGATAGAGGATTTTAATTCCGCATTATTGGCGAAACAAATATGGAGATTGTTGGTTTTCCCTGATTCGCTCTTGGCCAGGGTGTTAAAAGGGAAATATTATAATGATGTGAGTTTATTGGAGGTTCCGCTTCGACCGGGAGCATCGTATGAATGGAGAAGTATTATTTCCGGCCGTACTTTGATATTGAAAGGTCTTATCAGGAAAATAGGGGATGGGCAACATATAAAGATATGGCAAGATCTGTGGATTCCGGATATTCAACCAAGACCAGCACGATGGTCTGACCTGTGTTTATTTCCGGAAATGACGCTCGATGGATTTATAGATCGTCAATCCGGCCAGTGGAAGGAGAATTTGGTATGTCAGTATTTTGACCCCCGGGATGTTAGGCTGATACTGGCAATGCGTTTACCAAAAAACTCACGAGGGGATTTTTGGGGTTGGCATTATACTGTTTCCGGACGGTATAATGTCAAGTCGGGTTATGAATTAGCTAGGGAGGAAAAGTTCAGCCCAGAACACCTAGTCGGTCCTTCCTTGGATACATTATATAAGCGATGTTGGAAAATATATTGTCCGCCTAAGATCAAACACTTTCTTTGGCAGATGTTATCGGGATGTATGGCTGTCTGTCAACGGCTGGTAAGACGTCGATTGGGGAATGACGCGAGATGTCAGAGATGTGGAGCAGAGAGTGAGACAATTAACCATGTTATATTTGATTGCCCACCAGCATTTCAGGTTTGGGCTTTATCAACTATACCATCTCAACTGGGTGTTTTCCCGGGTATGTCAGTCTGGTATAATCTAGATTACTTATTGACCAGTATCGCTGAGCCAAGAAGTAATAATATATTTCCATGGATCATTTGGCATATCTGGAAAGCTAGAAATGGATTCTATTTTACACAGGAGAATTTAGATCCGAGAATAGTTTTGGGTCGTGCACAATCCGACCACTCCGAGTGGACAGTGGCCAATCAGGACACAAGGGGTACGTGGAGTCACAATACTGTTCGCACTAATTCGTGTAAATCGGCGATGATATTCCCAACTACAGCTAATCTCAGCTTCACTGGCTTTAAATGCTATGTGAATGCGTCCTGGAAAGACACGAACCTTTATTCAGGGCTCGGATGGTATTGCTTTCCAGATTCAGTGGGCGGAATACTCTCGGGATCACGACGAGTTCATCAGAGTTTGTCAGCTTTGCATGCGGAGGTGGAGGCGGTGCTATGGGCGATGGAAGCGCTATTAGATTTGCAGATTCAAGACGTGGAGATTTCATCTGACTGCGAGATGGCGTATCAAGTTCTTCAATACCCAGAGGAGTGGCCAGCATTTTATCCATATCATGAAGATCTCCGCAGGCTGGTTTCCAGGTTCTCATCGTGGTCACTTTCTATCATCCCCAGAGCTCTGAACTACAAAGCAAACGCCTTAGCCAAATCAGGTCGTGTGTCTGGTTCATGATTACGGTTTTTGGTATCATTGTTATTTGCCGTTGGAAAAAAAAAAAACACAGTTTCTTGTAAGTTTTGGATTAAATCATCTACAAAAATTCATTAATAGTAAGGTTAAGAAAATAATTTCAGAGATACACATTATAATTAAACAATTATCAAACAAAAAGACTACATCGTTTAAATAAACACCCATCAGTTCCATTAACAAGCAGAGAAAGTATGAAAATTGACTCATCTAAAATCCATAAGCAAACATGTTTACAAAAGAGCAATCGAAACAGAAACAGAGTATATGAAAAACTATGATTCTCAAAATCGATATTCACTACCAAAAAACCTACCTCATCGTTCTCCATTTTATTCTCAATCTTCCACTTGATATTGCTTTACAGGTACTAGATTCACGTTAGATATTTAAACAATTTCGGAATGTTTATATTCAAATCAACTGAGAGAACATCTTACGAATAACTCTAAAAAGAATCTCAAATTCTGATTTTGACCCAATAATGTCGTGTAGCCTCTTTTGGTTTTAGTCTTCCAGCCCAAAACGACGCCGTATTATTCAATCAGCCACATCAACTATATTTAGCCGTATTAGACGATACATATCACCAGAATTAGTCTAATTATGAGTTATTAACAGTTTGTTAGGTTAATGTTTGTTTTAGTACACATTAAAAAGTTTTTGTAGATAATTTGAATTTTACACATTAAATTTAGGAAAACATCGGATTCAAAAATTTATATAGAATGGTACGATGGAAAAAATTCACAGATAATTTGACCGTTTTCCGTTGTTTAGGTTGCAGTTGTTGTCTGTGTTACGCTTCAGTATGTTTCGACCGATACTTTAGTATTTATTGCAGAAGATAATCTTAAATATAAGTTATTTGTATTCTTTATACTCTAAAACAACTATAGAAATAATGATATGACACAGTGATGATTACAAAACATTTTAATATATGACACATTTTGAAAATTATTTGCTATTGAATACAAAATTAATAAAATACTAGTATGAATTAAAGAATTCTAAAATGAATTACTCAAGAATAGATGTATAAAATAAAATAAACTCGTGAATAATTAAACATGTAATTTAATTGATTAAACTACGAAATTCGGATTTCGTTGAAAATTGATTTTGAATTAAAATTTTAATTAACAAATACAGTTCAATTAACCGGATTTTGTAAATGGCATGTTTAATTAACAGTTTTTCAATCTTTATTGGATTTTTTGTTGCGATTTTGTCAAATTTAACCGCAATAACAGTTCCTTTGACTTAATATTTTCTTAACGCAAGTCAAACTAATTTACTGATTTTCTTGTTTGTCTAGTTTTAGTCCAAAGGGAGATTTTTCTCGGCTTCGTCGCTCTCCGAAGGTATCTCCATTGTTATTCTTCAAAGTACTTACCTTTTTTCTCATCTCTCACCACCGTTTCCTCCTATAAACCCTTTCTTCTTTCTCCTCTCAAATCTCCGCCGAATTTTACCTTTTCCGGCTCTAGAGTCCCCGGAAAAATGGATTCTCGGCGAGTATCCGCAACTGTTATACTGTTCTGTTACTTACTGGTTTCATCTCAGTCTCTCGATTTCGAACACTCGCAAGAATCCCACAAAATCGAAGGACCGATCAAGACTATAGTTGTTGTAGTTATGGAGAATCGATCTTTCGATCACATCCTCGGTTGGCTCAAATCGACCAGACCCGAAATCGACGGATTAACAGGTAAAGAGTCAAATCCCCTAAACGTTTCCGATCCGAATTCCGAGAGGATTTTCGTCTCCGATGATGCCGTCTTCGTGGATATGGATCCGGGTCATTCGTTTCAGGCGATCCGAGAACAGATATTCGGGTCTAACGATTCATCTGGTGATCCGAAAATGAACGGATTCGCACAGGAAGCGGAGACTATGGAGCCTGGAATGGCGAAGAACGTGATGAGTGGATTCAAACCCGAAGTCTTACCTGTATACACCGAGTTAGCGAACGAATTCGGAGTATTCGACCGATGGTTTGCATCGGTACCGTCTTCCACTCAACCTAATCGTTTCTATGTTCACTCAGCTACTTCCCATGGATGTTCAAGCAACGTGAAGAAAGATCTCGTTAGAGGATTTCCTCAAAAGACGATATTTGATTCGCTTGATGAGAATGGACTCAGCTTTGGGATCTATTACCAAAACATTCCTGCTACTTTCTTCTTCAAATCTCTCCGTAGGCTTAAACATTTGGTGAAATTCCATAGCTATGCACTTAAATTTAAGCTCCATGCTAAGCTTGGGAAGCTTCCAAACTATTCCGTTGTGGAGCAAAGATATTTCGACATTGATCTTCTTCCGGCCAACGACGATCACCCGTCGCATGACGTGGCGGCAGGGCAACGGTTTGTTAAGGAAGTCTATGAGACGTTACGAAGCAGCCCACAGTGGAAAGAGATGGCTTTGCTCATTACTTATGATGAGCACGGTGGGTTTTATGACCATGTTCCAACGCCGGTTAAAGGTGTGCCTAACCCTGATGGTATCATTGGACCCGACCCGTTTTACTTCGGGTTTGATCGATTGGGCGTTCGTGTTCCCACCTTCCTTATTTCTCCCTGGATTGAGAAGGGGACTGGTATGTGATTCTGGACTTAATCGAAATTCCAGGATCTGATTATGTTAAATTCATATCATCTGCTTGATAGTTGAGTTTGTATTGATCTTGAGTGTTGAAATTTCATACTTAGCTTAGCTTGATGTTTGAATTGTTAATCTGATATAAACCTGTAGAAAAAGAATCACACTACATTGTTCATGTGAATCTTATTCGCTTGATTCTCATCTCTTACACGAATCTGTCTTCCTGCAAGGTTTTATGTATTTGTCTTTAAGCAAACATACCTTACACAACATTCTTGTGTTTGAATGGTTTTGTTATTATTTCATCTTTGCAGTTTGACAAGACTTGTTTTGGGATTGATTTTGTCGTTGCAGTGATACATGAACCTGATGGTCCAACACCACATTCACAGTATGAACATTCTTCTGTACCAGCAACGGTAAAGAAACTCTTCAACCTTAATTCACACTTCCTGACTAAGAGAGATGCATGGGCTGGTACATTTGAGAAATACTTCCGTATCCGAGATTCTCCTCGCCAAGATTGTCCAGGTTTGTTTCATTCTCTACCTCATTTCCCAGTCTATTATACATGATCTCAGTTGTTTTTGTGGCTAGGAATATTGACGGTAAGTAATCACCAAACAAGCAGCATTACAAATGTGTAAACTTATGATTCATTAAAAAAGTCATATGCAATATATTGCTATCATGTATCTCAGTGATGCATGGTTGAACTTAATAGCCAAGATAGTGGTTGTATGATACGCTTAAATATTGATACAGTGGAGAATTAGTAGCGATGTAACTTAGTAGGTACCTTATACTAACTATTAGTGTTGGAACTACTATATTTAAACTTCAGATTGGTTTCATCAATTTCTGACCTTGATGTCATCTAACAGAGAAACTACCGGAAGTGAAACGATCACTGAGGCCCAGGGGAGCAAGAGAAGACTCAGAGCTTTCAGAATTCCAAGTGGAGCTGATCCAACTCGCCTCTCAGCTCGTTGGAGACCATCTCCTAAACTCATATCCAGACATTGGGAAGAACATGACAGTAAGTGAAGGCAACAAATACGCAGAAGATGCTGTTCAAAAGTTTCTGGAAGCAGGGATGGCTGCACTAGAAGCAGGAGCAGATGAGAACACTATAGTCACTATGAGGCCGTCTCTGACAACCAGAATCAGTCCCAATGAAAACAAGTCTATTTGAAAGTATTGAAGATCTATAATGTAAACTATGTAAATAGATGTGGCCTCATCATGTTTCCACTTAGATGTATCTGTGATGTGAAAACCAAACAAAAAAAGTAAATACTTAGCATGTAACGTGATGTAGTGCGACTCTGATGATTGTCGCTTATGGCCCTCCAATGTCCATAGTTGGAAGTTGGAACCGATGGATACATCCTACTTCTAATACTAATATGCATTTGGATTCTCATAAAATAAAGATGCAAAATACATTTCCACTAATACATAAATAAAAATACTAAAATTTAAAGGTTTTAATAAATAGACATTGGCCGACACTGTTTTCTTTAATGACTTAAGATATTAGATTTCATAAGTTAATAGTGCACCACTACTTAATTTATGTAGCATTCTTGTGGTCACAACTCACAACATGTATTTAATTTTTTAAAATATAGAAGACTACTTCCTCTCCCTATTTTGTTAGATGCTTTAGTTAATTTTATTGTAATTTTTAATATTAATATTAGATCACAACTAAACATCCTACTATCCTACTGATAGTTAAGTTTCTATATAATATACATAATATGATTCGATTACTGGTTGTACAAGTGTATCTATTTTTAATAGATTTAACATCAACCACTAGAGTAAATGTCATATGCGTATTATAATTTTCTATATAAAAATGTAATGTTTGTTAATTTTTGAAACTATTCAAATTTGTGTAATATTTCTGGTGATTGGTTAAATTTTATTAAATTAAATAATTTAATATATTTTTAGAAAATATTGTAATTTCTTAATAATCAACTAAAACACATAATAATATGGGACACAGTATTAATTATTTATCAAATTTAAACTCTGGATATCTTTAAATTAATATATTTGTAAAAATTCCCCTGTATTTATTAAAAATATTAAAAGGAGAAATAAATCACTTCCGTAGGAGAATAAAAATAGAAACAAAGTGATGTTAAGAAAAGTGAAACTCTCCGTATAGAGCGGCGCACTGTAGATTCAATAAAAGCAGAGAATATTTCTGAAGGCCATTAAAGATGAAACGAAGGTAGAAAAGCGAAAAGTTTTGCAGAAGAAGATCAAGAAGAAGCAGTGACACGAATGGGTCTTCGTTTGCGTCTTCGTCTCCCTCACAAAAGCTCTCCTCGTACACCTTCCTATCTCCTTCTCTGTGTTCTTGCTCTCTCTTTCTTCTCCATCACCGCTCTTCTTCTCTACAAGGTCTCTTTCTCTCTGTTTCATTCAGCAATTTAATATCTGTAAATGTTTTCGTAGTTACGCATTTGGATCTGACAGTCTCATAGAATTTTTGTTGTCTTCTGTCCTGGAAGTATTTGTTCACTTATGAATTTGTCAGAAAGCTGACACGCTTCTCACCGACATTGATACTCGAATTTATAATTTTTTATGAAACAGATGTTAATTGTTTTGTCCGTGATTGAGGGATCTAATGAATGATTTCCAGCTGAATTAAGCTTTTATTGCTCACTGATCTAAAGAGACAAACATGTGACTCTTTCCTGTACTTTTTAAGAATTTTTGTCTCAGTGAGTGATTTCGATGAACAGGTTGATGACTTCGTAGCTCAAACAAAAACTCTGGCCGGACACAACTTAGAACCAACGCCTTGGCATATTTTTCCACGCAAATCTTTCAACGAAGGCACCAAACGTTCTCAGGCGTACCGAATCCTTCAGTGTTCCTACTTCTCATGTCCGTACACGTCCGTAGACCAACCAAGGAGTCTCTTGTCGGATTTTGAAACGGTTCGTCGAACCAAGCAATCACAGTGTCCTGACGTCTTCAGGTCTGTTGCAACAAACTAATGGGTGTATTATGACATGACTCAGAAAGAATCAAACTTTCTTCTGTTGGTTGATTTCATTGTTTTGGTGAAAAGCCAGGTGGATTCACCGGGATTTAGAGCCATGGGCAAAGACAGGGGTGACCAAAGAGCATGTGGAGGGAGCAAAAGCGAATGCAGCGTTTCGAGTGGTGATACTATCGGGAAAGCTGTACGTGGATCTCTATTACGCTTGTGTGCAGAGCAGGATGATGTTCACCATTTGGGGGATTCTGCAAGCTGCTCAACAAGTATCCAGAGATGGTTCCTGATGTTGGACATGATGTTTGATTGTATGGACAAAACCCATTATCAACCGGACCGAGCACCAGTCCTTTCCTCTTCCTCTTTTTAGATATTGTACTAATGAAGCTAATTTGGACATTCCTTTTCCGGATTGGTCGTTCTGGGGATGGTACATCTTTCTCTTTTCAATTGACACATAAGTAGTTGCTCAACTCTTGTCTAAATTTGAGTGTTGTTATGAAGGTCGGAGACAAATCTACGGCCCCTGGGAAGAAGAGTTTGGGGGACATAAAAGCAAGGTTCTAGGAGAACTAGCTGGAACAGCAAGCAACCTAGAGCTTACTGGAAAGGGCAATCCCGACG
This sequence comes from Lepidium sativum, assembly GCA_023374145.1. Taxonomy (NCBI): domain Eukaryota; kingdom Viridiplantae; phylum Streptophyta; class Magnoliopsida; order Brassicales; family Brassicaceae; genus Lepidium; species Lepidium sativum. Next base: position 5,247 of record JAKUCM010009173.1, on the reverse strand, counting down.
TCGTATCTCCTATAAGATTGGAGCTAATGAAATGCAACCATTTCAAGATTATGGGGAGCACAGATTATGCGTCAGGTTCGCTTTGCTTTTAGGCCTTTTCAGTGAACTTCAATAGATAGTTTAACCGAATGAAAGCGATGCTAAACTGTGTATTAAAAACAGAACTGGGGCTGAAGAAGCAAAAGGTGGGTTTGAGCAATCCAAGCTCTCTAAACCAATGCAATAATCGGTAAGTCCTAAGTGAAACCCAAATGATATCATATATGACTGGAGCATATGGTAAGGATCTAATGTGGTTTGGAATGCTTTGTATCATTAGGTACACAGATCTATGCAGAGGGTTATGCAATGGTCAGTTTCTCTAAAGTATATATCCTATCTTGTGGTTCCATGACACTCATAATCTCACCTGAGTATGAAGATTTCTTCAGCAGAGGCCTTCTTCCAAAGGAAAACTACTGGCCTGTCTCTCCCACCAATCTATGTCCGTCCATCAAATATGCTGTTGATTGGGGGCAATTCGCACCCCTCTGATGTATATATTCCACATTTCTCGTTGATTTATTAATATATCATATACCATTCATGTTCCTAATGCTTTTCTATTTCGCAGGCTGAGACAATAGGAAAAAGAGGACAAAGTTACATGGAAAGCATTAGCATGAACCGAGTTTATGACTACATGTTTCATCTCATCAATGAGTACTCAAAGCTTCAGAAGTTTAAACCAGAGAAGCCGTCTTCAGCTAAACAAGTGTGTGAAGGATCATTGCTTTGCTTTGCAGAACAAAAAGAGAGGGATCTACTTGAAAAATCCAGAGCCGTACCTTCTCTGGATCACCCATGTAAACTTCCAGCTGCAGATAGGAATACACTTGAGAGGTTGATCCAACAGAAGAAGAAAACAATCGAAGATGTTAGACTTATGGAGATGACTAGAACACAGAGAGGTTCCAGATAAATTTTCTTTTCTGGAACATAATTTTTTGAGTTTGTACTTTTTTTATCACGGCCTACGTTTGTGTTCATCAACTGTAGCACGAGATATGATTGATTACGACTTGAATTATAGAGTTAAGAAACCATGATCTTACAGTTACACGAGGTGATGTTTGAATAAGAGAACCACCAATAATCTGTCTGACTCAGATCTTCATAAGTAACAAACTAAAGCCATAAGATACAACTCCTAAGTTTTTAGTTGATCACGTATTCTCAACTTGATCAACGGATTATTCCAAATCTCGACCAAAAACCCCAAAAATGAAAACTAACCCGATCCAACCCTTTGGATTCAAGCACTTGCTTCGTCAAACTCATCATCATCAAGCACTTCATACTCGAAATCTTGGTCTTTGTTCTCCATGGTTTTCCCAAATTGAAATGCCTTTGTACCCATTGTTGTGAAAGGCATCAGCCCAAATGCTCGGGCAGTTTTGATCTCTCTAGCAATCTTCCTTTGTGCCTTTGCGCTAATGCCAGTCTGTCCAAGAAATAAATAAAAAGAGAGTTTCATCATATCGGACTAACAAAATGTGATCTCGTTTTGTGGAAACCAAAGTTAAACTAGAGCGAGAAACATCCAAATTGACCTGCTTCCTCTTAATGATGATCCCAGCTTCGGTGATGAACTGTGCAAGAAATCTAACATTCTGTCCAACAAAACATAACTCATACGTGAATACAACAAGAACAATAGAAGCTCACCGATGTAAACTATATCAGCAATTGAAACTATCTTTCATTTACACAAGCCAACAAAGCTCCGGCTTTTACACAAAAAACACAAACACATGCTTGCGCACTGCTTCAGAAAACATAGTTAGCCCAATTACACTCACCCTGAAATCAGCATTCTTCAGAACTTCCTCGGTAGTAACCTCAGTCTGGTTATTCTGTCTAGGTCTTTGCATTGGCCTTCTAATATTCATATCCTACATGATACAAAAAAACATCTACTCTCAGTCTCAGTCTGATCAAAGAAAACGAGAAGAGAAAAGATTGAGGCAAAACATGCAATTGTAGCATCACTGTAAACGGAAAAGCTAAAAATAGAAAACACATTACAAATGAACTATACATTCGAATAATATGAATCCAGAGCATTTCATTGATAATACTCTGACTTGACTTGCATATTTACTCGAGTAGAATGAATTTCATAGGATTCTTATAAATCGATTCAGACCACTTTTAATCAAAATTTTTAAAGAGAAACCATACCTTAGGGAAGTTATTAATGCCCCAACTATAGTTGAAATCGGGGCCTAGACGAGTAAACTCTCCCTCGAGCCTTCTCCTTCGTCGATATTGTAAAGCATTGCAGCTTTCTTTCAGTTTTCCATCCACACCATCGGATGAAGGGTCGAAACTCCCATCCCTAGAACACACCAGCGGAGAATCTCGACCCTGCTGATCTATTAAAGCCACTGAAATCGCGCTTATCTCTCTCGCGCTCTACCAAGGTGCTGGAAAAAACCACTGCTTTTTTCATCGTTGCCAGTGTAATCGCCAAATAACGAATCGAAATTGTCTGAAGATCCAAAAGAAGATCGATTCTGCTCCTGACTTCGATCTGCTCATGTTCAATTGATTCCGTATTCCGTGTTCAGTACCGACATTTTCCGAGAATATGAACCCCAAAAAAATAGAAATGAAGGAATGTGTTTACCTTCTTTATCAGCGTTGGTCGAGAGGCCTTCTAGACACGTTGGGACGTAATCGATGGGAAGATACGTCTTCGAGTGACCTAATAGCGAAACGAGCGATTCTCATATTTTTGAGACTTAGGGTTTTTTCGAATTGTAGTCTTTCCGATCTGAGGTTTGGCAAAGACGGAGAGGGGAGAGTCGCTGAACTGTGAAAAAACACGAAGATGAGAGAAGAGAAATCAGAGTTCAGTAATGGGCCTTATCAGGCCTCTCTTTTCTATGATTTATCATTTTTCTCCAGGCCCATTGGTCTTTTTTTGGAAGGGTGCATCTGGTAGTTAAAAAAAAATAGCATAAAAAAATAGAAATATATATATATATATATATTTTTCTTTTTTAACATTTTAAAAAAAAACTTTATATCTGCATAAATTACAAAAAAAAATCTTTTAAAGTTTATTGTTTATAAAAAAATTATAAAGTGTTTATAAAAATTTTAAAAGTTAGAGTAGAATATTATCAAATTCAAATTTATAAATTGTCTATAAAAAGATTTATAAGGTACTTAATTTTATAAGGCTTTATAAAACGAATTTATTAAAATTTTGGATCCAAAAAAATAATGCTTAAAAAATTCTCATTGATAAAATGAGAGAAAAAATAAAAATGTGCTAAGCTCTATTTTAACTGTTAATTTAAATAATTTAGCTAATTAACATTAGTGATTCGATTTTTTTTACGGAAAATAAAAAATTTTAAAAGCTTTTTAAAATGTAGGATTTACGTTATAGATCGAACATTATTGATCAATTATTTATTAAACAAAAAACAATATAACATATACAAGCAATGAGATGAGATGACACAAAATTCCCTTCAACGATGTATGTGACTATCTATATGGTCGATAGGTGCCATTGAACATGATAAGAATGGGACACAAATAATGGAATCAGTGCATAGATGACATATAACCATTCAAAGTTAAGCTTACGTATTAGAAGAGGATTACGACAAGAGATAATATAAAGTCAATTATTATTATATTTCTGATCTTTTCCAAAGGATTTATATGAAATTAAGAAGGTGGATGACGTTTGTAAAAGTTTCGTTCTTCCATGTTAAAAACAAAAGAGTCAATTCAAAAACCTTTTGCTCGATATTGAAAAGGAGAAGTGGTGAGTCGAGAAATTTGGTGTTGAAAGATTATGACCACCTTTACTTAGTCTACGCTCTACATGGAAGACTAATCCTTTCTCTAATTAAGATCTTTCACATAGTGATTGTTCTTATTAACACGTGGCTTATTATAATGGATAATTTTGAAGAAACATCATTCATCCACTTACTTGAAAGGAAACCACAAAGGACCACAAGATCAAATTGAATAGCGAACGTTGCTTCTCACGCGATTTACACGTTAGCTTTATTCTATAAGATTTGTATTTGTATTATAGCTGAGGCTCCTAGGGTTTTGATCATTTAAGGGGCACATATATCTCCCAAACCGTTTCGCTTTGATTGGGCCTGGAAAGATAATACTTACAAATGTACTTTGGTTCATTGGAGTACAGACTCGTAGGCTTGATGTTCGTCACGAGAGAATAAAACACTAGGCACAAAAATCAGAACCGAACAATCAAAACCAAACAAAAAATAAGTATTCAGTTTGGTTCAGATTTCTGTTAGATAACCGAACATTTTCTGAATGTTAATAATTTTGGTTTTTGGTTTAAGTTTCGGTTAAAATTTTGAGAAACTGAAAATAATCTCATAAGAAACCGAATCAAAATATATACTAATCACTTAGTTGTACTAATAATCACGACCAAACAAAAACTAGTTATATACTAATAATATTTTAATAACTATAGTATGGTATTTTTAGTTACAAGCGGTTATTCTGTTTCATATTTTATGTGTGTTTAGTTAAATCCAAAACCAAACTAATTAAGAATAAAAAATGATTTCGGTTCTAATTCAGTTATATGTAATCATTCAGAAAGAAAAAACAAAAAAAAAAAGATTTTTAGTGACCATTAAAAAAACGTGGTACACGATAGTTTGGAATCCATTATAATGCAAAAGAAATAGATAAGAGGAACCATTTTAGTCTCAAACAACTTTTTTCTCTTCAAATTGTTGTGTACCAATTGAGGTATAACAAAAATTAATCAAATATGTATAAAAATTGTCCAAACAAAGAATGAAAATTGTCTTTTCTCAATAAACCCTACTACACAAGTGTTGATATCTTAAGTTTGAGACCAACAAATCTACACTGTCTGGTGAATAAAAAAAGATAGATTTTGCCAATCGAGAATAAAGGATGTGTAAAGTAATGTGAAACTAAAAATAAAAAAAACAAGTGACTTTATTGGATGAGAAATGACAATGACGGCAAAGAAAAGCATAAAGAAGGTTTGATGTTTGGGACCTTTAATCTCTCTTTATGACATTCACCTAATCTTTTTTATAAAGTTTAGTCATTGTCTACCACTCGATTCTTTTTTCTATTTTTTCTCTTCTATTATTATGTTGACCTTTTTCTTTCTTTATCTACCAATTTCTCTTTTGATCATAAACCATGTTGTTT
>JAKUCM010009172.1:0-13981 GCA_023374145.1 Lepidium sativum | reverse complement strand
GAAGCTGAAGTCAGAGCCAGAACGTTCAGGGTAAGAGTTCAAGGCAAAGAAGCTATGATGCTTGCCAATAAAGCCATTAGAAGGTGTTCCAAAGGCAAAAGCAAATCCAAAGAGGTAATAAGAGATTGCACCAGCTGCTGCATCAAGGACATTAGTAAGCATTATGTTCATGGTGTTCTTAGCTCGGACTGAGCCAGCACAAAGCATGGCAAAACCGAGTTGCATAGCGAAGACAAGGTAGGCAGAAAAGAGAAGATATGTGTTATCGATGGCATAGGTTGTGTCGGATAGTTTATTTGAGATATTTGAGAATTGGGAGCATAGAAAAGTTGCAGCAGCTAGTGAAGATGTTGAGTTAGAAGAATAAGATAGCAGTACGGCTAGATTTTCTGCAGAGCAGGTGCTGGTCTCCATCGTAGAGAGAGAGATAGAGCGTAATTAACAATGTAATCTGTTTTGCTTGTAACTGGTGGTACTGCTGGGTCTCTTTAGGTGCATTTATATTGGAAGAAAATCGGTTTTAATATATAAAATATAACATCTGTAGAAAGTGAGGTTTTATACGTTAAAAATAAATAAAATAATAATAAAATAAATAAGAAAAGAAAAACTAGTGGCCTTTATAATTCATATGCCATATCTCTGTTGGAATTTTATAGGCTCTCTCGACTTTTGAATATGATAATATAGTCTAACTAAAACAAAATTAATAGACATCGGTATGGTGTTGTTTTGTTTTGGTATATTTTAAACTATGAAATTACTTTAAAATTTATAAAAACAGATTTTTGTCAGATAATTAAATAGGTAAAATTGATTTAGAGCTAAACCATTCAAATGTCTAACAATATCATTTAAGACAACCACAATTATGTGGAGTCGCTGTTAGGTAAAGAAACAAAAAAACTTATTCTCAAACATTTGACCAAAGATTTTTATATATTTAAAAATATTCCTTTACAATTATTTATATAGTTTTTTTATAGTTCTTTTGTTCTTTTAACTTTTGTTAGGCATTTAATATTTTGTTCTCTTATAAGGTAAGTAATTTTTCTTCTTTTCTGTTGGAATATTCGACTAAAACTGCGACAAAAATATGTGTCAATGAATTATTGAAGGGAAAAAAAACTGTAATAAAAATATGTATTGTCCTTTGTAGCTGTGATCATGTTTTTGTAACAAATCAGTTCAGTTACAAATTAGTAGCAAAAACATTTTCGAAACACAAAAATATTTTTGAAGGTATGTGATTGTAGGAAATTAGGCTGTAGTAGAAAACTGTAGCTAAGTTGCTACAAAATTGTCTCAAAACATATAGTAATTAAATTTTTCAAAATGGTAACTGTATTTTTTGTGTAACAAATATTATTCACATTAAGGTATTGTCTCTGCTCATTTGAATGATTTCTGAAAAAATATCTCAACAAACTACAGTTTCGAAGAAAAATTTCCAGTGTTGGTTAAAAAATGTCGTATCAATTTAGTTAGAAAAAACTTCAAATGAATTGTGAGAAAATTATCATTAAAAACTAAGGTTTTGTAGTAAAATTGTTCATGTGAATTTCTATTCGATACTAGTTCATTACAATAAAACAAGTTTGATGATTGTCAACGAGTCATATTATATGCCAGGGCTGTATTTATGTGATTTACAAACACATATATGCAAGGTGAAGCCTCCTCTCCACTCACCTTGGCCAGAGCCGTGTTTAGAGGATAATGTTTTAAACATTTGTCCTTAATTGCAACACAATAATCAATTTAAAATATCATACTTAAACAAAATTATGCCTATGTGTTTTTTTATTCGGTCTAAAACTTAATTTAATTAAAAAAATTAATGGTGCACAAAAAATTTAAAAAATTATTTAACATTATGTATTTCAAATAATTAAAATTTTTGAGATTAACATTTCCTTATTAGTTGATTATGATATGTAGACATTTTTCCTAAATATATATATATATATATATATAGATTTTAAATTTTTCAATATTCATTTATCTATTGGCAAAATAAAAAGATATTATTCCTGAAAACTCCAAACATTTTTAAAAAGTTTTCGTATTTTTCTCATTCGTGTTATTTTCTCAAATATTTCAAATTTTTAAAAATATTTTAGATGTATTTGGACTAGTTGATTATACGACTTAATGAATGAACCTACAGAAGAGACAAACTGTAAACTAAATTTTTTTTAATTAAAATGGATGTGTATTTTGATTTTTATATAAGATACATTTTTTTTGCCCTAGACCTATAATGAGTTAAGCACAACACTAATTTTGGCTATTATGTAACACACCTCATGCAGCCGCTGCCCCCGGGTTTCCTCTCGACACGCCATCAATACTTAATTTCATCCAATCATCAACTAGTGGAATCCATCTGATTATCGCTTCACACATGGTGATTTTGACTTGTTTTCTAACTGCAACCGCGAGTTGGCCCGAGTAACTTCTATAGCAACATCCTTTATAAATGATTCATGTCCCTATAGTTACCTTCATTTCCAAAAATATTGGAACACCTCCACTTCCATTCCCACCACAAAACCATAGAAAACAGTATTGACCATGATCACCCCAACGCCATATAATGTCACAAAAGTTTGAGAATAATCACTCCAAAAATGGTCATTTCAAAGAAGCTACTATATCTACGAGTTAGTCTTAAGCAATTCTAGATTCCTTACTTTGCATAACAATCTCTTAGAATATGAATAATTATCTCATTACCCAACCTGCAAACTTGGCAGTGTTCTGAGGCACATAAATGTCGTCTATATCACTAAGAATTTGTTATTATAGCTTGGTTAACATATAACCACACATAAATTGCACTCTTTCAAGTATCATAACCCTCCAAATTCTATAAAAAATACTCCTCATATTCGGCCGAGGTGTACTATCCCATGAGAGAAAGTGATATGCCGACTTGACAATGAAAACTCCATCTAGTGAGCCTCCCCAAGACATACGATCACATATACTTGTGATGTTGTCCAAAACCATAGAGTTCAAATGTAATAAGATATCATTCGATAGATATGGTACAATCTGATTAAGAACCGATCATTCTCTCCATAGATCCTTTGCTAGTACCTCATTCAATCATATGGAATAGTGTTCACCTTTACATCAATCAGTGGTTTATCTATTAACCAATTATCTATTAACCACTTATCACATGAGTGACTTTATATATGCTTCTGAGAAGCTTATCCCAAAGACTAGAAATTCCATGGAGAAGTCGATATCCCACTTTAGCAAGCAAAACATTCACCCCTTCTTGCCTTGTTTACGAGACATGGAATGAACTGCTTCCAGAATCACCATAATGTTATTTACACTTATGTAGCTTAGAATAAAACTGGATTGAGCAGGACCAATAAGCTTAGGCATCAGTGTTTTCAACCGCATGACCATCATCTTCATTATTATTATCTTAAATTCTTATCAAAAAGGCTTGTGGGAATAAGCTGTGCAATCCTCTATGGTTTCGCTACCTTCGGAATCTATACGACCAGTGCATTATTCAGTTCATCAGGTAAGTGACCCGAATTTAAAAATCCAACACGAAACTCATCACCGAAGGTCCGAGAATTCCCCAACTCCTGGAAAAATACTGGTTGATAACCATCAGCCCTGGTGCCGTATATTTTCCCATGCTCCTAATCGCTTTCTCGACCTCCAAAGTTGTGAAAGGTGCTTCTAGCTTATCATGTTCTCCGCTTAAAAGGTCAGGGAAACCTTCACTTGGTAACATTTACACCAGACTCTCCACATTATCAGGAGAATATAAATTCTTGAAAAACTTGACAGCCAACGTCCCAAGGTCTGCAGAGTCAGAATTCCAATCTCCATCATTATTTCGCAAGAATGTAACTTCGTTTCTTTGTCGCCTAATCATAGTTGATTTATTGAAGTAGCATGAATTACGATCTTCTATTGCCACCCATTTTTCTCTAGACTTCTGAAACCACATGATTTCTTCCTATTCAAACACTTCATCAGGTTTCTGAATAAATTTCTACTCCAAAATCAACAAGTCATCTACCGGATTCACCTTCCAACTATCATGTACTTGATCTCCAACATAAGCTTCTCTTTTCGCTTTAACATCCTTGAAGACTTCCTTATTCTAAACTTTCAATGTCCGTTTCAAACCATTAAGCACATGCAGTGTCGAGATATGTTTGTTCAAAGACATATTTAACAGTTCTTCAAAGCCAAAGTGTTTAAGCCACTCTGCTTCCAAACAAAATGGGTATGTACTCGGGTTTTTTCTCACTAGCAGATTTAATTGAATCTAGAAAGGAACATGATCAAAACAAAGAAAAGGTAGGTGCATTACATTAGCTTCAGACCACCTTAAACGAGCCCTTAGACAACACAAGACACGATCCAATCTCTTTGCAACAAAGTTTTGTTCGTTTTGTCTTAGTTTCCACATGTATATACTCCATTTGATTCTCATGTCAATGAGTGCAGAATTATTAATCCAATCCACAAAAGCAATATAGTCTGGAGATAATTGACCATTACTGCCAGTTCTTCCATCCAATCATACAATCATATTGAAATCTCCTCCAATCACCAATGGTTGATCAATAATACGAACAATATCTTACAAACGTGTCCAATTGCATCTTCTACGACTAATAGTAGGAGCATCATATACAACTATCATACACAAGGTCTCTTCATTTTCACCAATCTGAATGTGTATATATTGTTCCGAGATGTCAAATACCAACTCTTGAGTCTTCGAGTTTGGAGAATCTGAAATAGCCACTAACTCATACTAAATCTCATCACTCGAGCTATTTGCATCCACCATCTCCACATGATTAGATTTAATCTAAGGGACTTATTTGCTTTCCGATGGAACACCAACGATATATCAACTTCCTCCAATATAATCAGTTTGTAGTCGTTTCCCTTACTTAGATAACTCCAACTCCCCTTGACATGAGCAAAAAAATATACCCTTCGTGGGTCGAGTAAATGCAATTTTCTTTCAAATTCCTTCTGATTTAGGCCCAATACTTCCTTTATTACCACTTGTGGACCTTCTCTCCTTACTACTAGACCCATGATCCACTTTGATCTCTTGTCCAAATTTCAACTGAAAGCTCCATATGTAAATTGAACTTCATCTCCTCCCAAATTTAAATTTTCCTTATTCGCACTCGGATTACATGGGATCCCTTGATTCTCAGTTGTAAAGTTTAGATTTTATCGATTTTCAAATTTGTTGGATATGGTATATTCCTCATTGCTTGTACTAACGGAGTATCCTTCAACGTTGTTACAAGATACAAATTCACCGGTAAAATCTTATCTTGCTCCACCATCCCCACCGTTTTCTTTGGTTTACCCGATTTACCAATAGGAATAAAACCATCAGCATCCACCACATTTTGGGAGATAGTTACTTGAGGCACTAGGGTGAGTTTGACAAGCGAAAGAGCCTAAGCACACACATGACCCTGCTCAACTTTTTTTTCCTTCATAACAATTCCACACACATGGACTCAATGTCCCAAAATTCCATATTTGGAACAAATTGGTGATAAGCCTTCACATTCAATAAAATATCAATCACCATTGACCAAAACTATGTACCCTTTAAGGGCTTCTTCAAATTTACATCAACCCACACCCTAGCGAAACGTCCTTTATCCATGTTCACTGTAGTGAGGTCTACAAGAATGGGATTCTCAACCCCTTAACGATGGTCATTGTGATTGCTCGATGAAAATAACTCATCGGTAAATTTGAAATTTGTGTAGACTGTAATTATCTTAATATCGTTTGTGATCAGATCAAAATCAGTTGACCGTGCTAGATGGCTACAAAACACCTTCCATAGTCCACCAGTTACTGCCTTCAGATTGTCATCCTCCTCCACAAAACGAACCTTGGAAAAAACCCTAGGTAGCTATGTGATATGCATTGCACCTCTAAGGTTCCAAAGTTCTTTAATTAGCCTTGCTTATCATTGATGCAATTGATACACCCTTCACAAATACCTCAACAATCATACAAATCTACTAGGATTATTCATAGCATCCAAATCTTCTCTCCCTACAGTAATATTACTGTAACACATTTCGACTTTAATACGTTGTAACACATTTCGACTTTAAAACGTTGTAAAAGATTTCGAATCTACTTAGTTGTAAACTAAACGTTGTAAGTTAGTTGTTAAGTTTACAACTAACTAACAACGTTAGTTTGCCATCGACTTTACAACTCCCACTTTATGTTACGACGTTTTTACAACGTCTAGTTTACGACGTTTTAACAACGTAATTTTTGCGTTGTTAAATGTTACAACGTTTTGTGCCTTACGACGTGCAAGACACGACGTACCACGTGGCGTCCCTAATGCGTTGTAGACAGTCTTTACAACACTTTAGGGACGAATTTTGGAGTTGTAAAAGGTGTGTTCTCTTGTAGTGAATCGGTGCTTCACCATCCTCACCATTAAGGAATTCCACGTTACATATTGATTCCACAAACTCATCCTCAATCACAACGTCTGGGTGAAAAATCTCTTCACAATTCGTACTTTTCACATTTGACACCCACAATATTTTTTTATCTAGAGGCTTCCTCAGAGGTTACCCCTTATCCACTACATCAACCATAATTACTTCACTTTCACCGGAGTTCAGGACCATCAAATTGCCTTCCATTATCTCAAAATGTACGATGGTCTTGTAAGTAATTCTATATGTACTTATCTATTTTTTTCTATGTATTTATTTTTTTGTTGGAAAAATTATTGAATTCACACGTCGCACCATCCTTAGTGAAGTCTTTATGAAGATTTATGCTACATGTGATGAGATTTTTGTTGATATGAAAGCGAAAAAGATTGTTGACGGTTATGAATACAACGAGAGCAAAAAGTTGTCCCAAATGGTTATAGTTGAGTTGTTTGATGATACTTTTAGAATTTCCAAACTTAGTATGGCTGAGAACAACGAGATTATTCATGTATACTGCTTGGTTTCAATCTTTTATTATTTTTGTCGGGTTTTGTCTGCATTTGGTTGTGGGCTGAATCGTGATAAGCCCATCTCGAAGGCCCGTTAAGCATGATAGGTGCAATATCATTTTAGCCCCAAGTCATTTCTCTTCTTCTTCTTCTTCGAATGTAACGCTTCTTCTCTCTGCAACTCTCGATCTTGAACTCGGAGGCTACAAGGAAAGGGAATACCTGATACAAGTTTGGTGCAGTTATTCATTTTCTTCTTCGGGAGCTGTTGAGAAGAAAGAAAGATTGAAGACGTCGAACCGCTCGCAAGAAAATCAAAAGAGTTTTGGCATTAGCGTGCGTTTCAAGAAATCGAAGCATCAAAGCAACGAAGTCTTAAAACATCTTGAATCTCAGATATGGAAGTAATTTCAGGAAAATTCGAGGTTGAAAATTTTGACGATAAAGGCGATTTTGGGTTATGGAAATATAGGATGCTAGGGCAGTTTGAGATACATGGACTTCTCCCCGTTCTTGAGAAGGATCATGAAGTCAATTGGGCAATGGAAGAAGTATTAGTAACTGATAAAGAAACGGGTAAGGAGATCAAGATAGGCAAACCAGTTACGAAGGATCCACGATGGGAATTAAAGGATCGAAGAGCAAGGAGCTTGCTCGGATAGTGTCTATAAAACTCAGTTCTTAGGAAGATAATGAACGAACCTACAACATTCAAACAATGGAAAGCTTTAGAAAGAGATTATCAGACTAATACAAAGGCAAACAGAGTTTACCTAAAGAGGCAATTTTCTTTATAAAGAATTGATGAGGACAAGTCTATTGAGGAGAATCTTGATGTATTCCTAAAATTGATCGGAAACTTGGAAAGCTTAAAAGTCAACATTCAAGATGAGGATCAAGCAATAGCCTTGTTAAATAGTTTACCATCTGAATATGACCCGGTAATCCCCACTTTGCAGTTTGGAAATACCAAAGATACGTTAAATATGGATGATGTGATAACAAGAGCTTATGGAATGGAATCAAACCTACGGGCAGAAGGGTCTATTGAACATGAGACATAATCATTCAGAAGGTTTAACCGTTGATGGCAGAGGCAGATCAGAAAAGAGAAATGGTAAAAGTCTGGAAAGAACAGAGGCAAATCTAAGAGTAAAGGACGATCAAAGTCAAGACCAAGATAAAACAATGAAGAAGTTAGAGAATGTTGGATATGTGGAGATTAATATCATTGGAAAACGTGATTGTCCACAGAAGAAAAATGGAAAGGGAAAGGAATCTGCAAATGTTGCAGTAACAAGTTTTGAAAATTCAGCTTACACTGCAAGTCTAATTGCAACTACCGAGGAATAGGTAATGGATTCAAGGTGTATGTTTCATATAACTCCTCGTAAAGACCTGATTACAGATCTGGTTGAGTTTGAAGGAAACAAAGTGTACATGGAAAACAACTCTTACTGTCGAGTCAAAGGAATTGGCAAAATTTTAATAGAAAATGGAGAGGGTAATATAATTACCTTAAAAGATGTAAGATATGTATCAGAAATGAGCAGGAACTTAATCTCTTAATCAATTGGAAGAATTGGGATGCTACTATCAAGGAAAAGATTTTAACATTTAGTTCTACAAGAGTATTTGAGACAAGTTTATATCTGGCAAGTATCAGAATGGACTATACTTCTCGAAGGCAAGGTGCGAAGCTTAGAAGTTAATATGGCTAAAATAACTATTGATGCAACAACAAGATGGCATCATAGATTAGCTCATATGGGAAAGAGATCAATGGAGAATTTGGTCAGAAAATGTCATCTAAAGAAAGACGAAATAAAGGCAATGGGATTCTGTGAGGCATGTGCTTTGGGAAAAACACACAGACTTAGTTTTAAAAGGGATAAACACACAACAAAATGTACTTTAGAGTACATCCATTCAGATTTATGGGGCTCACAGAATACTACTCATAGTTTTATTGATGACTACTCTAAGAAAGTTTGGATTTAATTCCTTAAAAGGAAGAGTGATGCTTTTCAAGCATTCAAGGACTCGAGAACTTTAATAGAAAATCAAACAGGTAAGAGGATTAAATGTTTTGGAAATGATAATGGTCTTGAATACTGTAACAAACATTTCGAATATTTATGCAAAGAAGATGGAATTAAAAGACACAGAACATGTGCATACACACCGCAACAAAATGGAGTTTCAGAAAGAATGAATAGAACTATAATGGAAAAGGTTAGGTGCATGCTTTCAGAATCAATTTTAGGAGGAGAATTTTGGGCAGAAGCAGCTAATACGGCTGTATACCTAATAAATAGATCATCAGCAGCATCAATCAACTTTGATGTGCCAGAAGAAGTATTGTCAAGCTCTAAACCTTAGTATATTCATCTAAGAAGTTTCGGTTGCACAGCATATGTTCATATAGTGCAAGATAAAGTAAGTCTAAGAGCTATGAAATGACTCTTTATTGGTTATGAGATAGAAACTAAAGGTTGTCGAATTTGGCTAAATGAAGAAAGGAAAATAATGATAAGCAGAGATGTAGTCTTTAATGAAGATGAGCTCTACAATGACCTTATAACATAGAATCAGAAATCTGAGGGACAGTTGTTTCCTAAAGAAAGGAAACGTAAGAAAAAGGTAACTTTCAGAGTGGATGTGGAAGAGGTACTGGGAAAGGATAATCAGCTAGAAGGGATTACAGGATCAGGTGGAGCAAGTCGAGATTATATCCCAGAAATCAACAGTAATGATGAGAGTCAATCAGAGACAGAAAGTACATAAATAAGGGAAAGTACATTTGGGTCGACTGATTTAGAAAGGGAAACTACTTTGGATGGCTACCTACTAGCTCGAGGAGAACTATAAGACCTCTCTCCAGGTTTGAAAAAGCAAACCTAGTTGCTTTTGCATTATCAAGTTTAAAAGAAATTGAACTTAACAAACCTAAAAGCTATATAAACAATGCAAAGCAAAGACAAAAAAAGAAATGGATGAAAGCATCTGATGAGGAAATGGATTCCCTCATCAGAAATAGCACATGTATACTAGTTGATAAACCTCAGAAGCAAAAGGTACTTGGATACATATGGTTATTCAAGTTAAAACCACGCATACAAGAAGTTGAAAAACCAAGATTTAAAAGCAGATTGGTTGCTAAGGGTTATACACAAGTTGAGGGAGTTGATTACAATGACATATTTGCACCAGTAATTATACATGTTTCAGTTAGGATTCTATTATCTTCAGTCACTAATTGGAACATGGAACTAGAACAGATGGATGTAAAAATAGCTTTTTTACATGGAACTCTACAAGAAGAAATCTACATGAATCAAGTAGAAGGCTATGAGGTAAAAGGCAAAGAAGACAAAGTATGTTTACTCAATAAATCCTTATACGGTCTAAAACAATCACCAAGAGAATGAAATGCAAAGTTTAATGATTTCATGACTAAACAACAGTTTCATAAAAGTGAGTATGATTCATGTGTGTACTACAAAGGAAAAACAGTTAATGACATGATATATCTTCTCTTATACGTAGATGATCTGCTCATTGCATCAACACATAAACAACAAATTGCAACTCTAAAGCAATTACTGAGCAAGCAATTTGAGATGAAAGACCTAGGACCAGCAAGAAAGATTCTAGGCATGGATATTTTCAGAGACAGGAAACAAGGCACAATCAAATTGTCACAAGAAAGTTACATCAAGCAGATTCTAAATACATTCAACATGAGTGATAGCAGATCAGTTTCTACACCACTCGGGGCTCAGTTCAAACTAAAGAGCATTACCACAGAGGATGAAGAAACAGAAACTGAAGGTATGGAAGACGTACCTTATACAAGCACAGTTGGGAGCTTGATGTACGCAATGGTCGGATCAAGGCCAAACCTTACTTACTCCATGGACATTGTCAAAACTAGGAAATACACATTAGTTAGTAGTAAAATGGATAATGAAATATCTAACAGAAGCAGCAAAGATTAGTTTAACTTTCAAAAAGGATTCTGGATTCAGAATTAAAGGTTATTGTGATGCGGATTTTGCTTCAGATTTAGATAGACGCATATCAATTTCAGGTTTTGTTTTCACAATTGCAAACAATACGATAAGCTAGAGATCAAGACTACAGAAAGTAGTAGCATTATCTACAACGGAATCTGAGTACATAGCACTATCAAAAGCTAGCAGAGAAGTAGTGTGGATACATGAAATATGCGAAGAGATGAAACTATGTACATGAAGAGTTGAAATCTATTGTGACTTTCAAAGTGCAACCTATCTAGCAAAGAACATAATGTGCAGCGAGAGAACAAAGCATATTCAGGTAAAGTAAAACTACATCAGAGAGGTGAGAGAAGATAAAAGGATCAAAGTCACAAAGATACACACATCTATAAATCCATCAGACATGTTTACAAAAGTGATACCTGGTGAGAAGTTCAAAGGTTGCATGCAGTCTTTAAGGATGGTAAAGAAGTCAACAAGAAAAAAGGGTTTCGGTAACAAAGGAAAGTACGGAGTAAAGCTCACTTACACTCAAGAAGATGAACAGTCGCAAGATCCGTTGGTCAGGAGCTGTATCAACAAAAGAAAAACTCGGTCAGATCTCGTCAGTACGGGCGGTGAATAAGGAAATTGATTTATCTTCTTCGTAAATCTGAAATATGTAGAAGAGAAAGGAGATTTTTTCCTTTCTTACTGGTTTTCCCTACTCGGAGACTCAGATCCGCCGTCAGAGAAGCGTCAGGTTCACCGGAGAAAATAAAGGGGGTTAGTGAATCTGTATTGACAAATCTAACAAAAGATCAGAAATGTTGTTGCATGTTGTCAGAAAACATAGGTTAAATGAGAAAACCTAAGAAGACTTACAGAGAAGCTGAGTTGTCACTTGGAAGAAGAAAAGATCCAGTCAGTGATCTTGAAACCTTCCGGAAAACAAGATGCATGGAGGAAGCGGAGCTGAGCTTTTGGAGATCTCCAGCATCGTAGATGGAAGTAGCTGGAAAAGGAAGAAGAAAAGATGAAAAAGGAAAGGAAGAAGAAAAGGGGATACGAAGAGAGAGTGTGATGCGGCTAGGGTTCCGCACTCGGACCAAATGAGCGACAAAGGTGGAGATTGTTGGATTTTGTCTGCGTTTGGTCGTGGGCTGAATCGCGACAAGCCCATCTCGAAGGCCCGTTAAGTGTAACAGGTCCAATATCGTTTTAGGCCCAAGTCATTTCTCTTCTTCTTCTTCGAGTGTAACGCTTCTTCTCTCTACAACTCTCGATCTCGATCTCTTCTTCCCTGTAACAAGAAACACAGAAAGTAATTTGTAGTGCATTCCGGAGTCAATTTCGAAGAGAGATGTATTCACCGGTTTGGTGAGGAACTCTATAAACTCGCGCATATTCTTCCTTTTATCTCTTCGTGTGTCTTGACGCCAATTTCGAATTCCGCCATAAATTGAGCTATTCTGAGTTGATACTATAACAATTTTTTCTAATAATTTATAATTGATTATTAATTTGTACTTTTTAGTCTACTATCTAGGACAGACAAAGCCTCATATTTAGGCTTGAAAGTCTATTCCAAAGCTATGGTTCTTCCAAGAAGAAGAGTATAGTGTATTCTAGTTTTGATACATTTTCATATATTTAGAGTTAGTTGTAGTTGTTAGCCATGTGATTGCAGAGCAAGAACTTGGGGATGGTACACAGATAGATTAAAGAGAATGACCCGACCTTTCATTACTTATCTCAATTCTCATCTTTCACCTTGGACAAACGAGGGCCCATCATCCGCTAACAGAGCAAATGACTATGCGAATAAATTTCTAGTGTTTTTTTTTGTAACAGTAAATTTCTAATGTTTTTCTAAAAAATTTCCATATTTTATTTGTTTTGAATAATTTTATTTCTTTTCGAAAATAGTTTAAAATATATATTGCTACCAATTTGCAACTAGAAGAGAAAATTACAACCAATTTGCAACAACAACAAGATTTTGTCACTAATTTGCAACAACAAAATTTTGTTACTAATTTGCGATACCTATTTGTACAATTATTTTGCAATTACATGTTTTGCTGATAATTTACAACTACATTTACTTACCACTAATTTGTTACTAACACTGTTTATGCCTAATTTGCAAATACTTTATTTTGCCATTATTAGGATTAGTGCAAAATTACTCTCAAAAGTTTGCAAGTAATTTGCAACTGCATTCTCAATATTTGCGACTACCTTTTATGTAGTCACAAATTTGCGACAACTACATGCAATCATAAATAAATGGTCTTTTTGTGACTAATTTGCGATGATGAGAGGTTTGCGATTAGAGCAACATTATTGGAGAGTTTTTATTAGAGTTTGCTTAAATATTATTAAATGATTATATATGAGAAAAAGTGAGTTAAAAAATATATTTTAATAATAAAATAATAAAATAAGCTAAGAAACCCATCAAAGAGTTTTTTTAAATTTTTAATAATAAAATAAGTTAAGAAACTCTTGATAATGGTGACCTTAGAAATTTAAAATTACACGCCTCGTCATCACAAAGTTAGTGGGTTAACTGGTAATTTGCAACTACTTTTATTTTTGTCAAGTGATTTAGAGATATATAATCCCTTCCTTTATATTCATATTCTATGTAGGGATTCAAATTTTGGTGCCGTAAAATTTATAAAAAGAGTATTATCGTTGATCCACTTGTCTTTGACATTTGAAACTACTTTACAACTATAATTTTAAGAGGAAAAGGATTTGTTTTTTGTAGTTTAATTTTTAGAAAGAAAAATCTAAAACTAGGAAATATTATAAAAGTTTAATTCCTCTAGAGAAAGTTAGTGACAGAATTGGTAACAACTGATATTCAAAACAAAAGTAATAAAAATAATTTTTTAAAAAGAAATAAAAAAATCTCTTACTACTATATTTTACTAACTATAAAAAATATTTAAAATAT
>JAKUCM010009171.1:0-12774 GCA_023374145.1 Lepidium sativum | reverse complement strand
GAGAGAGAGACAATACCGCAAATTTAGTTTAAGTAATTTTATATCTAAAAGTTTTTAAGTAAATCAGTTGAGTAAATAAAATTTTATATTAGTATTATATTTTACGTATATTTTATCTATAAAAAATTTCATAAAAAATTGCACAACTCAAAGCTTCATATTCTATAAACATAATGAATATTCTAAAAGATTGAGTGGATGTGTGAAATAAATAAATTTATCTCCTCTCTTATATTTAAATATCTAATGTTTACCGTTTAATGTAACGTAACTTTAGTCCAACAGTAAGTGTTAAATTTATTAAAAACAAATATTATCTCATATTTTTTTTTTGTCAACGGCAAATTAATTGGATCACAACTGGTCGACCCAATAACCAAATTCCAATGTAATGTAGACGGAAAGATTCGATCCCTGGTTATGTAAATGAGCTGTCTTAAGTGGACTTACCGCCAGCCATTAGGCTAAGAACCATTTGCATATTATCTCATATCTAGATATCAAATTTATTTATTAGGTTTATTCTGCAAATAGATTTCAGAAGTGGGCTAATGTTTTGTTCTATTATTGGGCCGGCTCAGAGCCAAGTGTAAGAAGAAGCATGGGGACGTGGCCCAATTCTAAAACCTGATTAATGAGTGGTCTTAAGTGATGTTGATGGTGAGATCATCACCAAGAATATCACTAGAAAAGACATGAAGAAGCAAGAAAGAAAAATAATCTCTTAATGAACATTTTGTAACAGAGAATAAAGTGAAAGGAGAGAGCAAAAAGAGAGGGGAAACACTTATCTTTTAGGTTCTAGAATTTCATCTAAGGGTTTACAAGGGTGTAAGAGAAGAGAGGGGAGGTGAGTGGCTCGGTTCTAGAGCTTGTAATCTTCATCTTAAGGTATTCTATAAGCCTTTTTCATTCTGGTTTTACTAGTGAGATGTACCAAGATCATTTTGATCTTGGGAACTCATAAATTCTGTTTGTCTTGATCTTTATTATTTCTGCAAACAACAACAACAACCGAATCAACACAGGAAGAAGAGATTTTAAACCTAACAGTGGTATCAGAGCTAGTACTTCTTTCTATGCGTAAGATTTGAGGTTACTCTACTGAAGTATTAATCAGGTTACATTGATAACAATATAACCAACTAAGTGAAATATAGCTAGTCTTCTTAAATGGAACCAGTTCAGGGAAAATTTGAAGTGGAGAAGTTTGATGGAGAAGGCGATTTTTCCTTATGGAAGCACAGAATACTGGGACAATTAGAGATAATGGGGTTAGGTAATGTGATTAAAGCTTCAACAGATTCAGAGGCAGAAACTGAAACTGAAGATGAGGATCCTAAAAGTGTAACTCCAGCAGAATTAAAGAAGAGAGCAAAGCTGAGAAAGCTGAAGGATAAGAGAGCTAGAAATCTACTGAGCCAAAGTGTGGCGGATATCGTGCTAAGAAAAGTGATAAAAGAAAAGACAGCACATAGTGTGTGGTCTGCTCTCGAAGGAATCTACCAAGTAAAATCAAGGCCTCATCGCTTTGATTCGAAACAAAGATTCTACAACTTCAGAATGGAAGAAGACAAGAACCTTGATAAGAATCTCAATGTGTTCAACAAGTTAATTTCAGAACTGGCAAGTCTTGGAGTTAAAATGAATGATGAAGATCAAGCAGCCATACTGTTGAACAGTCTACCTAAGAGATTTGAAAACTTGGTGCACACTTTGAAGTATAGTCTTGGAAAACAGACTATCACTGTTGATGATATTATAAAGTCAGCGTATTCAATTGAATATGAGCTGAAAGGTAAAGGGCTATTAAATTCAAAGGTTCAAAGTGAAGGTTTAGTCACATTCCAATCTCGGGGAAAAAAAGAGAAGAAAGAAAAGTGGAAACCAAAGTCTGCTTCAAGCAGTAAGACTAAGGTGAAGAAGAAGAAGGTTTGTTGGATTTGTGAAAGTGAAGATCACTTTAAGAAAGACTGTCCTAAGAGAAGTCAGTTAGGTTCGAGTTATCAAAAGGCAGAAGCAAGTATTGCAAAGGCAGAGTGGAATGAACCTGAACTACTAATGGCTACTCAGCCATTAAGAGAAGGGTGGATTGTTGATTCTGGTTGTTCTTATCACATAACATACATGACAGATCTCATGTATGATATTGAAGAAGTTGAAGGTGGAAGGGTTATAGTTGGAAATGATACACACTCTGAAATTACTGCTATTGGAAAGTTAAAGTTTAACAACTACAATGGTACAACCGTAATTCTCAGTAATGTCAGATTTTCACCAACAGCCAGAAGAAATTTGATTTCTCTTGGACAACTTGATTCAATAGTGTTGGTTCAAATCTAGAAATGGAAGATTACAAGTCTTTAAAGGAGAGAAAGAAGTACTTGCTGCAGACTATTAAGACACACTATATTATCTAGATGGAAAACCTATTGGTGATCAAGTCAATGTATCAGAAAGCTGTGTTGATCCAACAACTCTCTGGCACAGTAGACTCGGACATATAGTGAAAAGAATATGCATCTACTGACTAAGAATCATTTGTTAAAGGGTGCACATTTATCTAACTACCAAGGTGTGAGCATTGTATAATGGGGAAAGCACACAACACATCATTCAAAGTCGGAAAACATATATCAACAGCAGTACTTGAGTATATACATTCTGATTTATGGGATTCTCCTAATGTAACACCGAGCCTATCAACGTGTCAGTACTACATTTCATTCATAGACGATTATTCAAGAAAGGTATGGATCTATTTTCTAAAAACCAAAGCTGAAGCTCTATCTAAATTCACAGAATGGAAACTATCTGTTGAGAATCAAAGTGGAAAGAGGGTCAAAATTCTAAGAACAGATAATGGACTGGAGTATTGTAATACAAGCTTTGATGAATTCTGTAAGGCTCATGGAATCATAAGGCATAAGAAGTCTATTACATGAAACAGGTATGGGGGAATCATTCTGGGCAGAAGCTTCTTCTACAGTGGTTTATATTCTAAATTGGACTCCATCTACACCTCTGAATTTTAAGATTCCAGAACAAGTTTGGTCAGATAAAAGACCAGGTTATGCACATATGAAACGATTTGGGTGTCTGGTTTACTATTATGTTGATCAAGAAAAGTTAAAGCCTAGAGCTAAGCGTGGAATTCTTATGGGTTATCTTCAGGGTGTAAAGGGATATATGATTTGGAGTATGGAAGATAGAACATGCTTAGTGAGCAGAGATGTCATCTTCTGTGAAGACATAGTGTATCAAGATGTCAAGAAGATGACTGAGACTGAACTAAAGCTAACAGAACAGAAAGGAAAGAAAGTAACATTCTCTTTTCAAGGAGAAATGACTAGTGAAAAGACAGAAAACACTAGAGCAGAAGGTTCAAATCAAGGTGGAGCTATCAAATTCACAAACATAAATTGAAGAAGCTCAAAGTGAGGAAACTGAACCTAAAGAGAATGTCCTAAACGACTATCTTTTAGCCAGAGATAGAGTAAGAAGACCATCAGCAAAGCTTCCAAGTAGATATGATGATTTTGATGTGGCAGCCCTATGCACTAAGTGTAGCAGAATTAATAGATGAGGAAGAACCTAAAACCTATCAAGAAGTTATAAGTAGCAAGTATAAACATCAATGGATTTCAGCAATGAAAGAAGAGATCAATTCTTTACTGAAAACAGAAACATGGAAGCTTATAGAAAGGTCAGAAAAACAAAGAACAATTGGCTGTAAGTGGATTTTCAAATTCAAGGCTGGAATTCCAGGGATTGAAGAACCAAGGTTTAAAGCTAGGGTGGTGGCAAAGGGGTATGCACAGATAGAAGGATTGATTACAATGAAGTATTTGCTCATGTGGTTAAACATGTATCAATTCGGTTATTACTATCTATGGTTGTAAATTTGAACCTTGAGCTGGAACAGATGGATGTTAAGACGGTTTTTCTACATGGAAAGCTAGAGGAAAGGATTTTAATGGATTAGCCAGAGAGTTTCAGTACAAACGGAAAGGTTTGCCTACTACAAAAGTCACTATATGGGTTAAAACAATCTCCACGTCAATGGAATTTGAGGTTTGATAAATTCATTAAGGGTCAAGGTTACAAGAGTAGTAGATTTGACCCATGTGTCTATTTCAAGAAATATGATGAACATAACTATATCTACATGCTACTCTATGTGGATGATATGCTGATAGCAACAAGCAGCATGAATGAGATTCAAAGACTGAAAGATGTTTTGGGCAGTGAATTCGAAATGAAAGACTTGGGTTCAGGAAAAGGATATTGGGAATGGACATTACACGAGACATACAGAAGGAGGTAATAAGCTTATCACAACAGATATACATAGAGAAAGTATTGAAAACTTTTAATATGAATGTTGCTAAGATGGTTAAGACTCCTATGGGTTCTCAATTCCGTCTCCTAGCTACCAAACAAGAAGACAGAGCTAGAGTTGCAGAGGAAATGCAGAATGTACCTTACTGCAATGTCGTGGGAAGCATCATGTATGCCATGGTTGGAACTCACCCTGACATAGCTCATGCAGTTGGTTTGGTAAGTCGTTTCATGAGCGCACCTGCAAGAGAACATTGGGAAGCAGTTAGGTGGATCTTGAGATACTTAAAAGGCACAAGTGATTACGTTCTTAATTTCAAGAAATCAGAGAAATTCAAAGTAAGGGGGTTCAATGATAGTGACTATGCTGCGGATTTGGATAAGAGAAGATCAACTACGAGTTATATCTTTCAAGTTGGGTCAAATACAGTGAGTTGGAGATCGATTTTACAACAAATCCTGGCCCTATCAACTACAGAGGCTGAATATATGGCCCTATCTGAAGCAGCAAAAGAAAGCTATCTGGTTAAGATCGATTACCTTGGAAATAGGTTTTCCACAGAAGATGGTCCAGATCTACAACGGCTCCCAAAGTGCAATCTGCTTGACCTACAACAGTATGTTCCATGAAAGAACGAAACATATACAGGTCAAATACCATTTTATAAGAGATGTCGTAGAAGAGGGATTATGGAAGTGATGAAAATTGGAACGAAGGAAAATCCAGCCGACATCTTAACGAAATCAGTACCTGTGAAGAAATTCGAAGAGGGGTTGAGCAGCCTGAGAGTACTCAGGTGCGAGACATGGCACTGATAAACTGTTGAACGCCATTTCGGCAAGTTATCGATGTCGGAAGGTGGAGAGACGATTGCGACAAAGCTTTGCATGTCGAGAATCGTCGAAGACTGCTGAAATTCATTTGAGGTGGAGTTTATTGGGTTTATTCTGCAAATGGATTTCAGAAGTGGGCTAATGTTTTGTTCTCTTATTGGGCCGGCTCAGAGCCAAGTGTGAGAAGAAGCATGAGGACATGGACCAATTCCAAAACCTGATTAATGAATGGTCTTAAGTGATGTTGATGGTCTCCTTGAAGTCTCTGCTTTGACCTGCATAAGAATGACATAAGGGAAGTGAGATCATCAGCAAGAATATCACTAGAAAAGACATGAAGAAGCAAGAAAGAAAAAATAATCTCTTTAATGAACACTTTGTAACAGAGAATAGAGTGAAAGGAGAGAGCAAAAAGAGAGGGGAAACACTTATCTTTTAGGTTCTAGAACTTCACATATTTGATCTAGCTCGCGCACCTCTATATCCAGGCGCATCTAAGGGTTACAAGGGTGTAAGAGAAGAGAGGGGAGGTGAGTGGCTCGGTTCTAGAGCTTGTAATCTTCATCTTAAGGCATTCTATAAACCTTTTTCATTCTGGTTTTTACCAGTAAGATGTACCAAAATCATTTTGATCTTGGGAACTCATAAATTCTGTTTATCTTGATATTTATTATTTCTGCAAACAACAACAACAACCGAATCAGCACAGGAAGAAGAGATTTTAAACCTAACATTATTTATACACTATATATAAATTTTGTTAATAGATCAATCATTTATAATTTCATATTAACAATTGAAAAAAGTCATAGTTAACCATTGAACATTGACGCTACTCCGGAGTCAAGTTAGCATATTTTAGAAAAGCCAACGAACCTTTAAATTTGAACCAAACCCCAAATATAATTAAATTAAAACAAACCGTACAACTTTCAATTAATTATGTGACCACCCATAAATTTTACTCCTTGCTAAAACCACATAATTTTATATATTATAAAGTTGTGTGACTACAAAATATTTTTTATCCGAGTTTAAGCATTTCGCCGTAATTGCTCAAAATCTTAGATTTTGTACGTATTACTAATTCCATAAAGTAGAGACGAATCAATTCCATCCCTTTACTTATGTTTGTTTTCTCTTCTGCATTTCATTGCTACAGAAAACTAATTTTTTAATATACTTTAGATACTATTTCCTCTTGGTGAATATGCTGATCCCATCATTACGGCATGATCAAATTTTTCAATTTGAGAGGCAACTAAAATTGTTTAAATAAAAGGAAAACTTTTCTTACATTTTACGGAAGTATTTGTATCAAGGTAACTGCTTTGTAATTGCTTGTTCATTAGGTTAAAATTATAGTATATAGTTTTCAAGACTTAACCTAGAAGGAAACAACTTAACCAAATATATAACTAAAACAATTATAATGTACCAATATCAAACCGCTTAATATTCCTTTTTAAGATGACGAGTGAAAGTCACAAACTCTCATCTTGTAAAATAAATACCAGAATTAAACACGACCAAGTGATTTGGTGAGGAGATCAACAAATTGTTTAATTGTTCGGATATGTGCTAGAGCAAGTATACCATCCTAAAAAATATCTCGAATGATGTAGCAATCATATTCGATGTGCTTAGTACGTTATGAAAACCAAATTTTTCTGTATGTAAAGAGCATATTTGTTATCACAAAGAAATGTGATCTTCAGGATGAGGAACACCAAAGGTAGGTAAGATTTCAAGGAGCCATTGAATTTCTGAGTAGGTGTAGGACATGACAAGATCTTTAGCTTCAACAGAAGAGCGAGACACTGTAGGTTATTTCTTTGTTTTCCAAGAGATAGGAGAACCACCCAAAAGAACCACATAACCCGTCAATGACCTTCTCGTGAGGGGGCAAGCGGACCAATCTGCATAGTAATAAACAGTGACGTGAAGATTAAGTCGAGAATTAAAGAAAACACCTTGTCCAAGAGTGCCTTTAAGATATCATCCAACTCGTGCAACAACATCCTAATCTTTATGCCGAAGTTTTCCAAGAAATTGAAGTAGGAGATGTAAATCATGTCTGGTCGAGTAATAGATAAATACACAAGACAACCAATTAAACGTCGAGATCAAGAAAGATCATGAAAGAACTCACCATGGCCATGAGCCAGAGTATGATTTTGTTATATAGATGTGTCATATGGTCGGGAACCAGTCAATCCACACTCGTTGATGATATGTAAAGCATACTTTCGCTGATACACATATATACCATCAACACTCCTTGCAATATCCAAACCCAAAAAATACTTCAAAACACCAAGGTCTTTCATAAAAAATTAGGAGAGATAATGAGATGGTTTCTCGTTTGAGAAATCTTGTTGCATGATATGTGTGTATTTTAACTTGTTTTAGTGAGTTCTTATCATTACATTCCACACATTTTCATCACTTCTTCATACCATTAGCATCCATTCTCACCAATTTCTCACACTTAGAAGCTTCCGCATTCGCATCGTATACATTATGCACTTAGGAGTTGTTTCGGGAATTTTCAGGAACTTCAAAGACGTATCTCGACGTGATGAATAATGGCACTTGGATGATGCACTGATGGAGCATGAAGGAGGCAACCGTGACAACCTCAGTCGTGATCATGTGGTCACCTCGGCCATGGTCATCTCGACCGTGGTCACCTCGACCGTGGTCACCTTGACCGTGGTCACCTCGACCGTGGTCACCTCGACCGTGGTCACCTCGACCATGCTCACCTCGACCGTGCTCACCTCGACCGTGCTCACCTCGACCGTGATCACCTATCACCTCGGTTGGAGTGGAAGCCTCGAATTGTAACAACCGCTTGATTTGGGCAGCTTCACATATGGAATTTTCATTGTGTTTATTTTGGCCATTTTTAGGTTTTATGAGAGGAGTATATAGACTCCAAAATAGGAAAAGGACACCTATCGAAGTTTTTGCTGTTGTTTTGGGTTGTAAACCTTGGAGAGCAGTGATTCTCCTTGTAATCACCTTGACTGTCGAACCACAATTACAATTGTCTTTACCTAATGTTATTTATAAGTTTTATGATTATGTCTTCATTGCAGATGATTGTTATGCTTGGTTCACCATTAATGTCTGAGTAGTTACTTAGAGTTTTAGAGGAGGTGGATTTAGATTAGTGCGGATCTTAGGCCTTCTAGGTTGCTTAAGGTTATAATTGCTTTGGTCTATTCTGTTTTGGTGTTCTTAATGCTTATTTCTCTTTGATCAATTGAAATTTGTTCTTAGACATTTTAGCACCCAACATGTGTTCGATAAAATGTCTGATCAAACAATCTCAGAGATTTACACACTTAGCTTAAGAGATTGATTGTCTAAGTTGTTATTCGGCTAGATTAGGTTGATGCATTATGCCAGATAGGCTGTTAAACGCATGTGATGATAGGGTCTGTTAATAGCTTCTCTGAGTTTGTTTGCCATGAGAGTGGATTCAGTAGTTTATGAACTTAATGCCTAGGGATCTTCTCCATTGAGTTTTGTTAAGAAATATAGTGACCTAGGTGATCCATTGATCCATTATCTCCATCTCCTCACGAACCCTCTTCGCTTACTGTTGTTCTCTATTTACCGATGTTCTTTATTTACCGTTGTTTTCTATTTACAGGTGTTCTCTTTTTACCATTGTTCTCTATTTACCGCTGTTGCTTATTTACCGCTGTTGCTTGTTTTCCGTTGTTGTCTGTTTTTCGCTATTGCTTATTTTCCGCTGTTGCCTTTTGCTGTCGTCTATTTTCCGCTCTTGCTTATTTTCCGCTGTTGCTTGTTTTCTGCTGTTTTATTTTTGCTGTTGTTTTACTTATGCAGTGTAATTTAGGTTGTTAGATAATTAAACCACTATTAATTTGCTTGAATTAGAGTAGTCTATCACGTCTTGATTGCTAATTACACACTCATTTCGATTGACACCTAAAGTACTACAATGACCATGATAGTGCATTAGGATTTATTTGATCTGTGTTTAAGTGAAAATTCCTGTTATCAAATTGGCACCACTGCTAACTGGGTGTTTGTTAATTACATTTAAGATTTTAGACTTTTTGAGACCAAGTTCCTTTTGTTTTGTGACAACTCGCTCACTTCTGGTTTTGTCATGTCGTTCTGTATCAGGTCATTTTGAAACTTTCAAATTCACCTCGACCAAACTGCTCGAGTTGAGTTCACCCATTGTATGCAGACACGTTCCAAGGGTAGTCAAAATCTTCTCTGCATTATTGACAACATTAATCAACTTCCTCGAGAGTTGAGAGAGCAGAGAAACAACATCCACAGCGAACAAGAAAACACAGAACTAATGGATCCCGCACAAGGATCAAACACTAATGGTGCACTTTCTGCGCAAAGGCCTCAAACGAGGAGGCCAAGAACCATTGGAGCCGGTGATGCCCCAAGTACTCACACACAACGCCATGAGATTATTCCTCCAGCTATTCAAAACAACAACTTCGAGATCAAGAGCAGTGTCATTGCTTTGCTCCAAAACAATAAGTTTCATGGATTCCCTTCTGATGATCCTCTTGATCATCTCGACGAGTTTGATAGGCTCTGCAGCCTAACTAAGATATATGGCGTTAGTGAAGATGCATTTAAGCTTAGGCTTTTCCCATTCTCTCTTGGAGAAAAAGCCAAAGTTTGAGAGAAAAATCTACCGCAAGGCTTTATCACTTCCTGGAATGAGTGCAAAACAACTTTCCTTGCCAAGTTTTTCTCCAACTCCAGAACTGCTAAGCTCCAGAATGGGTTTCAAGCTTTGTGCAGAAAGGTACTGAATCGTTCTCTGAAGCTTGGGAACGATTTAAAACATATCAGTCTCAGTGTCTCCATCATGGTTTCAGCACAGAATCATTGCTCAGCACCCTCTACCGTGGTGTCATGCCAAAGATTCGTATGTTACTGGATATTGCCAGCAATGGAAATTTCTTGAACAAAGTGTTGATGAGGGATGTAAACTAGTGGAGAAACTCGCACAAGCGGACAGACAATACGGCGAGGACTTTGATAGAACAGTGAGAGGTGCAACTGATTAAAACTCGGTAAGCAGAAAAGAGATCAAAGCTCTGAATGAGAAATTGGATAAACTGCTATTGGTACAACAGAAACATGTCCACTTCATGTGTGAAGACGTCAAAGATGATACAGAGGAGGATGATCAGGTTGAAGAGGTTAGCTTTGTGCAAAATCAAGGAGGAGGCTTCAGGACATACAACAACTACAAGCCAAATCCAAACCTCTTCTACAGGAGCACCAATGTTGCAAACCTCCAAGACCAATTTTACCCACCCAAAACCCAACAGGTTCAGAACAAAACATATGTGACTAAGCACCAATACAACCAGAGTCTTCAGCCTGCCCCCACCGCACCACCTAGATACAAAACACGATCTCAACCGCCAACTCAACAAACTCCACAGGTTGTCGATCTACTCCAACAGATTCTAAAGGGTCAGACTACTAGTGCTACTGAGCTGAAAAAGAAAGTTCCTGACGTGCACTCAAAGATAGACGCTTCTCACCATGATCTAAATTGAAAATTTGAAGCATTGAATGCACGACTTAAGTGTATTGAGAGTCAACAAGCATCTTCTTCTACTGTGAAGACACCTGGACAACTCCCTGGGAAAGCAGTTGAAAACCCAAAGGAATATCATGCTAATGCTATCACTCTGCAGAGTGGCCGTGAGTTGCTGATTCATGCTGAGAGCCCCAAGGTTAATGCGTACAGTAACATTCAGGAAGGGGAAGATAAGATAATCAAAGGTACAACTGAAAGCTCAACTCCAAATGTTCAACTCGATCAATCAACTCGAGCTGAAGGCAGTCAAGGGCAACCTCCAATGGAAAAAGTCTCGCCTGACATTCAACTCGACCGGCCAGGTCATGTGCAACCCTCAGATGCTCAAAAATTGTCAGCTCTTCAAGAAAAGAACAAGCAATTTGTTCCTCCTCCGTATAAACCACAACTGCCTTTTCCCCAAAGGTTTAAGAAGGAGTTAACTGAGAAGTATAAAGCTCTTTTTCATAAGCAGATGAAGGATATAGAGGTGAAGATTCCTATCTTAGACGCTTTCATGCTGATGCCTCCATACCAAAAGTTTTTGAAAGATGCGATCAAGGAGATAACTCAAGAAGTTGAAGGAATGGTAGTGCTCACTCACGAGGTCAGTGCTATTATTCAAAAGAAATTGGTACCTAAGAAGCTTGATGATCCATGCACTTTCACGATCCCTTGCTCACTAGGCCCTCTAACTTTCAACAATTGTTTATGCGATTCGGGTGCATCTATCAGTCTCATGCCATTCTCTGTTGCACAAAGGTTGGGTTTCAGTAAGTTTAAGTCTTGCAAAATCTCACTGATTCTGGCTTATAGATCAATAAGAATTCCTCATTGTATTATGGAGGATCTACCCATCAAAGTTGGAAGTGTGGAAATTCCCACTGACTTTGTAGTTCTTGAGATGGACGAAGAACCTAAAGATCCACTACTGTTTGGAAGACCTTTCTTGGCCACTGCTGGTGCCGTGATTGATGTACAAAAAGGTGAAATTGAGCTAAACCTGGGAAAGAATCTCAAGATGAAATTAAAAATCAATGACGTGATGAAGAAGCTAACCATTGAGGGTCAGGTATTCTCGATTCAAGAGATGGACGCTCTAGCTGATGAGCTACTAGAGGAGTTAGCAGCAGAAGATCAACTGCAAGTTGTTCTGACTGAGTGTGCTGATGGGTATTTGAATAAAGAAGCTGATGGATATGGGAAGTTCCTGAACTCATACAAAACTGTGAATGAATCAGTAGAATTCGAAGCGCTGATCGAAACTGAAGTCATATCAGCAGTTGAAACATGCTCAACTGTAGCTAGCCAAGCACCGCTAGTCTTTAGAACCAACTTAACCTCTCACGTCGAGTCAGTGGTGGAGTGTACCACTTCCACAGTCACTGACGACTGGTCTGAGCTAAAAGCTCCCAAGGTGGAACTGAAACCACTTCCTGCAGGGCTAAGGTACTCTTTCTTGGGTCCTAACTCCACTTATCTTGTAATTGTTAATGATGCTTTGAATGATGATGAGTTGAACATGCTTTTGAGTGCATTGAAACATTTTAGAAAGGCTATAGGGTACTCTCTAGCTGACATTAGAGTCATATCACCTAGTCTTTGTACTCATAGAATTCATCTGGAAAACGAATCACATTCAAGCATTGAACACCAAAGGAGATTGAATCCAAATCTTAAGGAAGTAGTGAAAAAAGAAATTCTTAAGTTGGTTAGATACTGATGTGATTTTTTCTAATATCTGATAGCAAGTGGGTCTCCCCTGTTCATTATGTTCCTAAGAAGGGAGGTATTACTGTAATTAGAAATAATAAAGATGAACTGATCCCCACTAGAACTATACATGGTCATAGAATGTGTATAAATTCTAGGAAAGTGAAACTCTGAATCTAGAAAAGATCATTTTCCACTTCCTTTCATTGATCAAATGTTGGAACGACTAGCCAACCACCCTTACTATTGTTTCTTAGACAGGTATAATGGATTCTTTC
>JAKUCM010009170.1:0-15167 GCA_023374145.1 Lepidium sativum | reverse complement strand
CTTCCTTGATAATAATAATTGGTGTGGCGGAATGGGGTGATTTGAGGAGCGATCCACAAGAAGAATGGCAGGCTTCTTGATACACTCAAGCACACTCTAGATCAAGAGAAATCCTCTCGAGATCTTGTAGTGCGATTTAAGTCTCTAGACAAGCGGCTAAGCTTGCTAACGACTAGGGTTTTTCTTTAGAAGAAGTTTGATCTTTATTGATATGAAAGTTGGTTTTGTTACACGGCTGCAAAGGGACCTTATAAAGGGTCCTATCAGCTAGCCCTAAGGCCGATTCACTCAAAGAAATAAGTAAAATATGGGTCGCATCCCATTAACAAGCAAGAAACAAAAATGGTAAATTACTAACATAGAGTTTGGTGCCTTATTAAACGAAAATAAAAGGCCTAAAAACCCTATGGGCTCTAAGACTCTCTATTCTAAGGTGCTGAAATCATTGGGCTTGGCAGTCCTGCAGAAACATATATTAAACACAAAACATACCTTGTTTGGCGCGATAAAGGGCCAAGTCTTGTTGGTTGCTTCCAGCTCAAGTCTTGTCGGTTCTTGGTCCTCTTGATCAGCTTCTAGAGGGTCTTGAATGTCTTGGTTCTTCTCTTGTCGTGTTGCTCGGTCTTGAATTGCGTTCTTGATCTTTTCTGCACTCCTCAAAAAAGTTTTGATGTCGATCTTGGTGCGCCCCGGTGAGGGAGCATCATCTTCCTTGTTCAAAATGTCAGCTATAGCTTCTCCTAATTGTTCCATAAGCTTGCGTGTTCTAGCTCTGGTTATTGGCATGTCTAGTTCAACCGGCTTGATACCCTCATCAGAAGGGTGGAACCATCGTAAACTATATGGTAAATTCACAACCAATTACAACGAAAGTCTTGTACTTCGTCGTAAAAGAGTTGGTAAAAAGATTTCAAAATAAAAATAAAAAATTTCGTCATACATTAGATGGTAAAAAAAAACTTTTTTTTTCTGATGACAATATATTTTCGGTTGTAATATATATGTTTCCAAAGGTTATATATATATCTTAATACAATATTTATAGATTGTTCATACTTGATACATTATCAATTAACATGTTCATATATATTAAACAATGTTGTCAACCAGACTACTATTATTTCCACTACTGAGATCATCATTTTAATCAAATTCGTCACGATCCTCGTCGTAAACTAGATGGTAAACTAGATGGTAAATTCACAACCAATTTACAATGAAAGCCTTGTAAATTCGTTGGGAAAGGTGGAATCATCGTGAACTAGATGGTAAATTCACAACCAATGTACAACGAAAACCTTGTACTTCATCGTAAAAGAGTTGGTAAAAAGAACTTTTTTTAATTTTCGTCGTAAATTAGACGGTAAAAAAAAATATTTTCTTTTGTTTCCGATGACAATATATTTTTGATTTTTATATATATGTTTTTGATTGTGATATATGTTTCTAACGGTTATATATATATATATATATATATATATATATATATCTTAAATACAATATGTATAGATTGTTCATACTTGATACATTATCAGATAAAGTGTTCATACATATTGAACAATGGATTCAATCAGATCCTTCACCATTACTATCATTTCCACTACTGGGATCATCACTTTCATCAAATTCGTCATGATCCTCGTTGTTAACATCATCTGCAGGGAGATCTTCATATTCTCGGTTTTCCAAATCAATTAACACAACTAGCTCATTACTTGATCGGGTTCAGCCCAATTAATTCTACAAATTCCACTTGAATAATTTCTTGCAAGATCCCACAGAAATCGGTTACACCCTTCACACATACTCCCCAATTGGCGGTTGCGCGCCTTTTGCCATACTCAAAGGTACGAAATTTGTATCCTCTGGTGAAATACATGGGTATCGTTGTTATCTTAGCAATTGGACCTTGAATCAAATCATGAAACCATGGTGGATAAAATGGATCATCATAGTCAACATGTATACATGGTTAAATATTAATTCTAACTTAATTAGAATTTTCATAATTAAATTTGTCGTAAAGGACTTGCAAATTTAAGTCGTTTCTACAACAAAATATAATATTTGGAGACGTTTTTATGACGTACATTAGATTTTTTTTAAACCAATTAAGTAACACAAAAACGTGTTTACCAAATTTCTAAATTCATTTTTAACTCGTTGTAAACATTTATCATCGTAAAAATGTTGCAGTTTGGGGACGATTTTACAAAGAATTTGTTTGTACATATTAATGCATTATCAATCCATCGTAAAGCACCAATAATTTTACAATGAAATATTTTGTTGTAAATTCACAACTGGTTCACAACGAAATTGTATTTTGTCGTAAAGATGTTGGCAAAATGCCCCTTATTTGCTGCGTCTCTAAAATGCCGTTAATGGGCCTTGTTAAGTTTATATTTTCTTGTAGTGCTAGTTTCCATATTTTTGTTTGTAGAGCTGTGAAATTTGGTCCAAATCTCCTACATCAAGTAAAGAATTTGTCTCTTTGGTGTGATATCCAGACTTTATTGTGTAACAACCCGTCTTGGAAAAATATCAACCCTAAGAATCACATCTTGATCGTCGGGGGGAGGGTTATTCCCATTATTAACTGAACATTATTCGGAGTAAAGTATTGATGGAGAAGTCATTCTTGCCAAGTTTTGGTATATGAGTCAATAAATTAATCTACTGTGAGATTTGGGCCCCAATTGTCGCATGAGGGACAACATCGGGAATCTATGGATCACTCCAAATTATACGCCGTCAAGACTGATTATATCAGTATTTCTTTACCACTCTTTTAGACAATAATTTGGAGGACCAATTATTGATCCGTTTCGGTAGCATATCCCGAACAAAAGTGAAAACCTTATTTTTAACTCCACCAATGTTCTCTAGTAGCCCAAGATAGGATCTCATTCCTCGTACTTGGTTAATATGTAATATTTGAACCCACCACTTTATATCTAGATTAATTAGGGGAAATCCAATTGAATCACTTGTTTTTTTGGTTTTTATTTTATTTCTTTATTTTATGAAGTTGAATCTTTGGTTTCTTTACTCTAGAAAAAAAGTTCAATCTTTAGTATATGAGAATTTGTGAAACAAATATTACCACCGGCCTACTTATCCTCAGTCTTTTGAATTCTTTTATTATGCAGACTAATCATAAAAGATAAACTTCGGCCAGCTGCCTTGGACTATTATTACATACGTACTAAAGGATCTCCATCGAACCATTCCGTTTTTCTCTTCTTGTGTAACATCGAGATATATGAGAATATTTGACTTGAATAAGATACTGTATAGTAAGTGGTAACACTAAACGAAAAAATCTCCAAACCCTACACTTGCACCTTAAAGTATGATTACAAATCTGCAAAGGAAGCATTTGATTACAAAAGGAGAAATTTATCATTTTATTAGGTTTTGTATTAGCTTTAGATTAAATTGAATGTTAAATCCTATTGGAAGGAAATTAAATTATATTATACATGTCACAGTACCAAAACCAAAGATTTTAAGTCCTTGATCTTCCAACTCCATTTTTGCTAACTTTTTATTTCCATTAAGCAAAACAAATTGGTTCTGTTTTTATCTCTATTAGGAAAATTAGAACGGGATTATGACGAGCTTTTAATCCCTTTAGACGACAGTTCCATCTCAAAGTAGCTAAGGAAAACGGGTATATGGATTCTAAAAATGAATATTTTCCTCTACATGGCTGGAATTAGACGTATCTGATTTAGCCATGTCGAGCTACCTTCTTCATTTACATCACGAAGGAAATTCCTGAATTAATGGCAGAAGACTTACATGTCCAACATTCTAATAATACCAGCAATGATTACATTTAGTTCAATACTAGATATAGCTACTCACATTCTATTTCCATTACATTTATCATTTTCAAACATTCTGAAGTTTAATTCTACCCTTAAAAATTATATCAATTCTCTCTTTCTTTCCAAATTTTTATTTACTCCCAATCATTTCCCTTTACTCCAACCACCAAATCTTCCTTCTCGAAACTGACATGAAAATCCCAATAGAGATTTAGGCGGCGGCTAGACACAAGTAAGATACATGCATTGGCTCGGTTTTGACGTAAACAAACCTCCCTCACAACCTCTGTCATGTGGGCATTATACACCTCGGAGGCCTATATAATAAATGAAGTGCAGAGAACAAAATCATTTAGGTAAACTCAAGAATGGAGCATAACCTTTGGAGTGTTGTCAAACAGTTCCACCTTGGCCGACGTGATCCTGAGATAAACGTGTAAAATAAGAGAGATTGTATGTAGAAGAAGAGAGATTGAAGATAAAGTCTTTGTAATTCTGAAACGTTTCTCACTTACATTTTCAGCAAAACAAAAACATATACTTATATAACCATAAGACCTCTTAACTATACACATAAACAGAACAACTATGGTTAAGTTATGATGCTGTATTGGCTTTGTCTTATGTCTGCAACTGCAGCTTTTACAGAGGCAGTTTCTGTTGTACTAAGTTACAGGTTTTGCAGGGAATTGAGAGTGACGTTTGCTCTGTTTGTGGGCTATGTAAGTTGAAGTCTTGGGCTGATATGAAGTTGGTTTGGAGCAGTTGGGCTCTGCTTGAGTTGAGGCTTCAATACTCCCCCTCAAACTTGTGGTGGATGGCAATCCAACACCAAGTTTGTACCTAAGATGTATGAAGGCAGCTTTAGGTTAAGACTTTGTAAAAATATCAGCAAGCTGAAGCTCAGCAGGAATGTGTCTTGTCTCAATGAATCCAAGAGCTACTCTTTCACGAATGTAATGCCAATCAAGTTCAAAATGCCTAGACCTTGTGTGAAGAGTTGGATTAATACTTAGATGAACTGCAGAAAGATTGTCACAATGTAGGACTGCAGGTCCTGACTGAGGTATATGCAAGTCTCTCATTAGAGAGGACAACCAGGTTAGCTCGACAGCTGTTTTAGAAAGAGCCATATACTCTGCTTCAGTTGAAGATCTGGAGACAGTTGGTTGACGCTTAGCACTCCACGAAACAATGTTAGGACCAACAAAAGTGCAGAATCCTGCAGTAGATCTTCTAGTTTCCCGACAACCTGCCCAGTCACTATCACAATAAGCAGTAGTTGTGAGCTGAGATGATTTAGCTAGATGTAATCCCATTGAAACTGTTCCACAGAGATACCGCAGTGTACGTTTCAAGAGAGCAAAATCATATAAAGTAGGCTGATGCATTCGTTGACAAATCAGATTGACTACAAATTGCAGGTCTTGTCTTGTTATTGTCAGATACTGTAATTTGCCTGCTAGGCTTCGAAAATAAGAGGGATCAGAGAAGAGTTCTTTACTGTAACTTGATTCATTAAGTCTTTGCGGCAAAGGAGTAGACATTGAATTGCAATAAGCCATTCCTGCTTGTGCCAGAATGTCTTTTGCATATCTCTCTTGATGAACAAATAAACCAGTCTAAGTGTGTTCAATTTGAATACTAAGAAAGTAATGTACTGAACCGAGATCCTTCATTGCAAATTGTGTACTGAGAGTTGTTACTAAGTGATCAAGAAGATCGAATTGCTTCCTGTCAGAATAATATCATCTACATAAAGTAGCAAAAGCAGTGTGTGCTCATTGTGATGATATGTGAAAAGAGATGGATCAGTTGTACTGCATTTGAAACCATACTCAAGCAAGAACGAGCTAAATTTGTCAAACCAAGCTCTAGGAGCCTTCTTCAATCCATAAATAGCTTTATTAAGCTTACATACATGTGATGGATAATCCTTATCAATGAATCCAGCAGGTTGATGCATATATATGTCTTCATGTCTGTCTCCATGAAGAAATGCACTTTTCACATCTAACTGTGTGATTGGCCAGCCTTTTGATGTTGCTATACCAAGAACAACTCGAATGGTAGATGTTCTGACAACAGGACTGTATGTTTCCAAATAGTCTATTCCCTCTTCTTGTTTGATCCCTTTGGCCACTAACCGTGCTTTGTATTTGTCAATAGACCCATCTGGCTTCAATTTAACTCTGAAAACCCATATGCAGCCCAGAACATTCATGTTTGTTGCTGATGGAACCAGATGACAGGTATCATTTTCATGTTGTACCTCCATTTCTTCACTCATTGCAGCAGTCTAACTTAAATCTTTAAGTGCTTCTGACACGGTTTTGGGCTCTGTACACTTAGTAGTTAACAACAAATACCGAGAATTTGGCTTAACTATACCAGATTTTCCTCGAGTGATCATGGGATGATGATTTGCAGACTGATCTTGAAACTCATTTGGTGTTATAGTTGTAGGAGATTGTGCAGTCAGATGTGAACCAGTAGGTGAAGATTGATCAGGTTGAACAGAGTCATTACAACCTTGATTCTCCATAAAACCAAACTGAAGTGAAGCTGCAGACACCTCTTGATTACTGTTATCAGCCGTGTTTATTACAGAATTTTGTTGAGTTTCTAAGAAAGGGACTTCTTGAGACTCATTTACCACAGAAGACTGAGATATACTTGCAGGTGTCAAGTGATGTTGTGGTACTGTTTGGATATTATCACTGCACCGAGGAACAAGAGTAGTGTCAGCAGACTGCCAAGCTTTCAGCAAAGGAGTGGTATACTTCACAGTCAAGTGTTGATACTTTTCTGCAAAGGGAAACATCTGTTCATCAAAGATAGCACTGCGAGTGATAAAGACTCTTTCCTGTTGGAGGATATAAGCACTTGTATCCTTTATATGACGCATTGTACCCCAGAAAGACACACTGAAGAGATCTGGGTTCAAATTTGTTTGCATCATAGGGTCGAAGACAGGGATAACAGACACTGTCAAACACTCTCAAGACATTGTACTCATGTTCTGTTTTAAAAAGCAACTCATGAGGAGTTTTGAAATCCAGAGCTGCTGATGGAAGAATATTAATGAGATAATTAGTTGTGTAAAAGCTTTCCACCCAGAATTTCAAAGGAACTTTACTGTGAAACATCATTGCAAAGCCGAGCTCAGTAACATGTCTATGTTTTCTTTCAGCTATGCCGTTTTGCCGAGGCGTGTGTGGGCAGGAAATTTGATGTTTGATGCCATGTAATGCTAGATGGGACTTGAACACTTGGCTCACAAATTCACCACCACCATCACTTTGAAATACTTTAATTTTCTTGTCAAATTGATTCTCAAAATATCTTTGAAACATTTTAAAGACATCAAAGAAATCAGACTTGAGCTTGAGAGGATAAATCCAACTAAACCGAGAGAAATCATCAATGAACACCACATAATGTTTAAATCCTTGTACTGATATTGTGGGAGAAGGTCCCCAAAGATCACAGTGAACCTTAGACAAGGGTTCTATAGACACAGATTCTGAAACTGAAAAAGGAAGACTACTACTTTTCCCTTGCTGACATGACTCACAAATAGAGATTACAGAGCTCTTATTTATAGATATTGACTTTGTTTTGTGCAGATGTTGAAGAACAGAATCACTAGTATGTCCTAAACGATGATGCCATATAGAGTTGTTTGTGGTCTTTTGTCTTGATGAGTAAAATCCTTTGTAATTCTGATTCTCCAATACATATAACCCATCACGTCTTGGTCCCTTTGTTAGCACATTCTGTATTTCCAGATCCACTATGTAGACCTTATTAGCATCAAAGAACACACCACATGGGTAATCTTCACATAGTTTTGAGACAGACATAAGAGACTTTTGAACAGTGGGACAAACTAAGACTTCATTCAGAGGTAAATTACCTGTTGAAACTGCAAGATTTGTTGATCCAACATGTGTAATAGGCAATTGGTTTCCATCTGTAACCAAAAGACTTTCTGATCCATTGTAAGCCACCAATGTTGTCAGATTATCAGTTTTGTTAGTGATATGAGATGTGGCTCTAGAGTCAGGAAGCCACTCTTGTCCAGATATGTCACTGGCTTGAAGAGCAGCAAAGGCTTGAGGTACAGATTCTTCCTCTTGATAGTTGTTGTCAAAGCGATTCCAACATCTTAAAGCTAAGTGACCAGTTCTGCCACAAATTTGACAGATTGGTCTTGAATTAGTATTTTGAGGGTTGTGATATGTAGAACTTACTTATTAAGGGAACCCTCGACCCCTAGAGGAGTAGTTGTTTCCACGTCCTCTGTTAGATCCACCTTGATTTGTGTAAGTATTGTTGGAGTAGACACTTCTACCTCTGTTGTTTCCAGAGAATGTTGACTGTTGAGGTCTGTTACTCCATTTTTGTTGTTGTAACTGAAAGGCTAGATGAGGAGTGACAGATTCAGAGTCTTCATGAGACTGAATTCTGGCATCAAAAGCAGCAGCTTCTGTCATAACATCAGAAAGAGATGGTCTAGGAAGACGGTTCAAAGAGTGCTGAATAACAGAACAGATGGGATCATATTCCCTTCCCAAGCCATTTAGAAAATTGAAAATTTGCATAGCTTCGTTTACTGGCTGGCCTATGGATCTGAGTTGATCACATATTGTCCTGAAGGCTCTACAATACTCAGGAAACGACTTACCTTTCTTGCTGATAAGCTGAAGGTTTCTTTGAAGCTCAAACACACGAGCTAGGGAGCTTCTATTTAGATGTTCTCCTAGAAATTCCCAAATTTCTTGAGAGGTGGACAACCCAACAACGAATCCCAGAACATCTTCTGAGATAGAACCAAACAACCAAGATCGCACAAGATGATCCGTACACTCCCATGCTTCATACAGAGGATTGCTTATTTTTGTATCATCTTCTCCGTTCCTTACCATGACAGTGAGAGGTGGAGCAGGAGTTCTTCCATTTACAAAACCTAAGAGTTTTTTACTGGAAAGAAGAGATTCAATATGTGGCTTCCATAGAAGGTAATTTTGATCCGTAAGTTTAATAGTCACAGAGCTAACATGAACATTGCTTGGAAGAGGATACGTCTCGTTTTGATTTGCCATTGACCTGTTAAGGTATTGCGTAGTGCTCTGATACCATGTAAAATAAGATAGATTGTATGTAAAAGAAGAGAGATTGAAGATAAAGTCTTTGTAATTCTGAAACGTTTCTCACTTACATTTTCAGCAAAACAAAAACATATACTTATATAACCATAAGACCTCTTAACTAGACACATAAACAGAACAACTATGGTTAAGTATGATGCTGTATTGGCTTTGTCTTATGTATGCAACTGCAGCTTTTACAGAGGCAGTTTCTGCTGTACTAAGTTGCAGGTTTCTGCAGGGAATTGAGAGTGACATTTGCTATGTTTGTGGGCTGTGTAAGTTGAAGTCTTGGGCTGATATGAAGTTGGTTTGGAGCAGTTGGGCTCTGCTTGAGTTGAGGCTTCAATAAAACGTACCACATCATAACTACGCATCTACACAGACCAAGAGTAGAATGAGTCTCATTGATAGAGACTATATCCAGCTCATGTTCAATGATGAAGTCGATGTTCCTGATGTGGTGTTGTTGTGGAGACAGTTAATCATGTTTTATTCGAATGTCCACCACCAACTCAAACTTGGGCACTCTTGTGTATACCTTATGTGGTTGATGTTTTTCTAGGAAATTCAGTCTGGTATAATCTAAACTATTTATTATGGAGAATCCCAAACCGAATTTATGTCAAGATGTTTCAATGGCTTATATAACATATTTGAAAAGTAAGAAATGATCATTACTTTTCAGGTATTGATAGTGATCCAAGAAATACTTGTGGAAATTAATCGTGTTGCTAAGTGGTCATCAGTGGCTTATCCTTCTACTACAAAGCCAAGCTTCACAAGTTATCAATGTCTTGTGGATGACTCTTGAAAAACTTGGTAGCTACTATCAGGCTTTGGATGGATTTGTTTCGCAGATTTAGTTGAGGGAGAGTGTAGGAGGTCCCGTGGGGTAAGAAGAAGCCTCTCAGCACTACATTCAGAAGTCGAAGCCTTGCGAAGGATCGTGAAGATGTTCTAAAGATAATGATGCAACCTGAAAAGTGGGCGGCTTTTCAATCATACCAAGAAGACTTTTCAAAGTTAATGTCTCTTTTCTGATCTTTCTCTTCATGTAATGATGCGATACTTAAATCATAAAATTGATGTGTTCAGTCCTAATATAAAAGAATCACGTTGTAAAATTATATTGCCTCTTTAAAACTTTTTTAATATTATATGAGTTGATAAAAGAAAAAATAGCTTAGTCCACCCAAAATTAAACTTGAATTCTTGTTTCCACATGAAATTGGGTTGTTTGATACAAATTATAAAACCGACAAGAAATACATACCAAACTGTTATACTTAATAGTAAACCGAATTTATTACTCAACTAATAAATTAAACCCAATCGTACAGTATCAATCAGATATAACGAGATTTAAATACATAAAACCAAATATTATAATTGGAAAAAAGAAAAAAAAAAAAAACGAACAAAAGAGTCCATATCTTCCTCCATCAACTTAACGTCTTTTTCTTCGACTCATAAGCTCACCGTATGAACAAAAATGGAATTTTTTTTTATTAAAATCAAATCCTTTAAGCAAATATCAAACCACTAAAACTCTAGATACAAAAAAATAATGAATCTATTAAAATATTCAAATTTATGAATCAACCAATTCCAAGATTCGTTCACTAGTTATTGCATCAAGAACTTGCATGCCGTTGCCGAAATTTTGTT
This sequence comes from Lepidium sativum, assembly GCA_023374145.1. Lineage (NCBI taxonomy): Eukaryota > Viridiplantae > Streptophyta > Magnoliopsida > Brassicales > Brassicaceae > Lepidium > Lepidium sativum. Next base: position 4,507 of record JAKUCM010009170.1, on the reverse strand, counting down.
AATAATCTTTTTTATACTCACTAAAATACATCACTGCTTGAGCTCCAAGGCAGAGACATCATCTTGCCAACAAGGTCATCGTTGGTTTCATGGATCGGAAACGGTAAAACTTTCCAATGTTGAAAAGTAATTCCAAGCTTGGAGTTTATGGGACAGTAAAGTTATTTTGTCAGTTTTTATATTCTAATAGATTTGGAGTTTCAATTTTATTGTTTTATTATAGAATTTTAGTGGGTCCAAGGTTTAATATTCATGTAATATGGTTTAGTCTTATGTAGACATATTTAAGCAAAACCTGTTATGTTCTATTCTCTTTCAGAAAATACCTCTGTTTCACCAACACTTTGAGACTGTATAAACAAAGTAATATGACGAGAGAAAGTAGATTTCCTTGGGGATAGAGTGAGTAGTGAATTGAAGAAACATATTCATAGAACAAATTCACGATAAAGAAACAAATTTCTCGGAAAACTGAGAATTATTTAGGTATTGGATAAAAAAGAAAAATTAGGGTTCGTATAGATTTGGGAAATTTTTTTTTATATTAAGGCTTAATCCGAAATCTGGTTTGGTTTAATTGTTCTAATCGGATTTTGATTGGTATTCATAATTTAGTTAATTTTTAATGGTTTGAGTTTAATTGGTTTTCAGTAAACTGTTATTAAATTCGGTAGATGTGCAATTTTGTAGTTAAGTTTTATATTGGATGGAAATAACTACTTAACTTTTAAAATAGAAGGAATTAGTACTTTGTTTGATGTTTGAAATCTAAGTTATGTCTCCTAAATCTCACCTTAATTTTGTTCAGGTTATAACAACTCAGATTAGAGCCATGGGAACAATATTGCACGCAAGGTCTGTGATTTGGTTTTTTTCTATGCTTCTTCTTGACTTTTGATTGTTCTTGATTGGTTCAGGCTCTCATTCATAGTTATGATCTGTGATTGACTTAGTATTTTGTGTTTGTGAAGATTTTCCATACTCATCAGATATCCAAGAAACGTCCAATGAGGTAAACCAGAATTTTGATCAAATGGTTTCATGATGTGTTTGTTAAGTTGATATAAGTTTCACCTCTATTTCAATCATGATCACATCAGATTATGCAATCAATGAGAGACTGAGATTATTATTTTATAATTTTGGTTGTTGATACAAATGTAAATATGTATGGAAGAAAGCAATTATATATGGTGTAGTGGATAAAGGAGAGAGTTCGTCGATGAGCTTGTGGTGATAGATGTCTCTGTTCTTCTTCTGGTAAAATTCTACAATATGTACGCGACTTAGATTTTGATGAAGCTGAATTCTTAAATCCTTTCATGTAACTTTTACCCTGTTTCTTTAATCTCAAAAGTCTTGAGCTTTATGATACAGAGGGAGATGACATTTTGAGTTTGAATATGTATTTCGAATGTTTATTCCACAGAGAAACGACACAATGTACTAACTTCATAATAGACTCAAAAGCTATAGAAAGTATTGTCCCTCGTTTCGTGAGATTGAAGATTTCTTTTTATTACTGTGAATTTTTGTTTGTGATGGATTGAGTCTAGTTCTACCATTGATTGAGTAATTTAACTTGCAGGGTTATCAGGTAGCGACCTGACGAAGATTGTTTAAATTTGACCATTGAATTTCCTTGAGAAATGCAATCTCGCTCAATGAAGGCATTTGTGTACGGTTTCTTTAAGATCCAAAGTGGACAATAATGATAAGCTAAATTAAACATTGGGATTCTAAGTTCAAACATTGGGACAATACTTAATATGATCTTTCGTTTATATGAAACATTATCAAGTCTTATAAGATTATATATGGTTTAATAAATTTGTTTGTAAAATCCAAAATACAACTTTTCTGTAAATAAGTATTATTGAGAATTTTGGAATTTGTTTTGTTTAAATAGTTCTGTTTGGTTTTATATAGTTCTATAAAGTCTTTTTAACAAATAGACTATCACTTATATTTATTAAAATTTAACTATATTCTCTTTTAATAGAAAGAACTTAAGGAAATTTATATTTTATTTTTCGTTTATAGTTTTATATAAAACCCCCAAATTTTGAAAATTTTCTTTGTTTAAGTATTTACATTTGATTTAACATAATTTAATAAAATATTTCATAAATCTTAACAAATAAATTAGTCGATATATTTATTAAAGCTATACATTATCATGTTTATGAGGGAAGAACTCAAAGGAGTTAAACTCAACTCTTTATAAACTAAAGATAGATTTTATATAAAACCACTAAATGTTGAAAAAAATCTTTAAATAAGTATTTTTGTTTATTTTATAAGGTGTCTTCTAAACTTTAATAAAGATATTAGTCAACTTATTTACTAAAACAAAATCATACCCCATTTTTAATAGAGGGAATCCAAAGGAACTAAACATAATTTTCATAAATTAAAGATGGTTTTCTTATAAAAGCAGTAAATGTTGAGAAAATTATTTGTTAAACGTATTTTCGTTTGAATTTATACAATTTTGTAAGGTATCTTATAAATCTTAGTAAATAAAGTAGTCAATTTATTTACTAAAACTAGACCGGATCATTCTCTTAAGAGAAGAAACTCAAGGGAACTAAACTAAAATTTCCATAAATTAAAGATAGCTTCGTATAAAGCCACTAAATATTGAATTAATTCTTTGGTTAAGTATTTTCGTTTGGTTTATACAGTTTTATAACGTATCTTATAAACTTTAATAAAGAAAAAAGTCGACCAATTTATTAAAACTAAACTCTACCTCTTTCTTAATAGAAATAACCAAAATGAATTAAACTTAATTATTTATAAACTAATGAAAGTTTTGTATAAAACTAATGTATCTTGAGAAAATTCTTTGTTAAAGTATTTTGTTTGGTTTTATACAGGTTTATAAAATATCTTATAAACCTTAATAAAGAAACTAGTCAACCAATTAATTAAATTTAAACCCTAACTCCTTCTTAACAGAGAGAATCCAAGTGAACTAGACTTAATTACTCATAAATAAAGATAGTTTTTATATAAAATCATTGAATGTTAAAAAAAATATTTGTTAAAGTATTTCGTTTGGTTATATAAAATATCTTATAAACCTTAATAAACAAACTAGTCGACATATTTATTAAAACTAAACCCTACAAAAAAGGAATCAAGGGAATTTAAATTTAATTTTTCATAACTGAAAGATAGTTTTAAACTTTTCATATGAATATTGAGAATTTTTTTAAAAAAAAATTGTTTAGTTATATATAGCTCTATAATGTATCTTATAAATATCAATAAATAAACTAGTCGACCTATTTATTAAAACTAAAATGTACCTCCTCAACAGAAATAAAACCAAGGGAATTAAACATAATTTTTATAAACTAAAAACAATATGAATAAAACCAGTCAGTGTTGAGAAATTTACCTAATTTTGAAAAATGTTAAGATCTCTACGAGTTTAGTTACCTATAAACCGGCCCAACCCTTCTTGGATGCGTAAAATTTTCCGTAATCGTATATTGGAGCCGTAATCTGCGTGGAAAGTATGTTTCGTTTTGTATGTTTTTATGTCAGAAGATAGCTTCAAAACTGATTACTGGTATTCCAGACGTGAACTATCTCTCAGAGATCAGAGACCGAGCGAGACTGAGGTTGGAATGAAGTTGATCCATGCAAACAGTTCTTAGATAAGAAAAACGAAGATTGAGATTCATGATGATTAAAAATAATGATTCTATATAAATCAGAAGCACAAATTCGAAATCAAAAACTTACACGGAAAATCGTCGTCACAGAAAAAATTAATAAAAAAAGAATTGAAGAAAATGGAAAGGGTGAAATTGACATTTTGGAAAGATGGAAGAGGATTTCTGAAAAGTGTGGATTTGAAAAGAATAGCTTTGAAAAAGGTAGATAATGAAGGTTAAATATGATAATTTCTCTTTTATCTTTTGCTTAATTTATTTAATTGTAATATATGTTTGTTTAGGATTTGAATATGCTCATAAAGTAAACATATATCACATGAGTTGATATTTCAAATATTATATGTATATTTATAAAAGACTAATACATTAAATATGTAAATATATCAATTATGTAACATGAATTATTTTATAATATATATGTTTACAATATAATATTAATATATTCTATATATAATTTTTTTATAAGTTGAGCAATAAATATCTGTTTCAAAACTTTAAAAATTAAATATGTAAAAAGAATCATTTTCCAAAATAAAAATGATAAATAAAATATGAGAGGAAATCATTATGACAACTGCAATTTCATAAAAAGGTTCTAAAAAAGACCAATCGAAGTCTCGTACAATCAACTATAACCTGTCTCGCGTATAAACCTGGCGAGGGAGTCAGCCTTATAATTGAGAGTTCGAGGAATAACCGAAAGTGAAAATATGTAAACAGAGCACATAACTGTGTGAAGTCCTCCTGGAACGGGAGAAAAGCAGGCAAATCCTCCGGCTTAGAGAAAACCTCAATCACAGTCTCACAATCCGTAG